>CABHPQ010164534.1:0-23943 GCA_902168405.1 Peromyscus aztecus | reverse complement strand
CTCAGCTCTTTTCCTAGGATTGTTTATAATTCCAAATTCTGCTTTAGCCCTGCAGAAGTAGCAAAAAAAAAAAAAAAAAAAAAAAAAAAAAACTCAGAGAAATGTCAAAGCTGACTGCCTAAATCAAATACATCTAATTTCAGTTTGGGACTAAATCAAGAGAATAAATTTCCTGACATGATTCCCTAAACTATGTGAGGTTCTGGATCATTCAATAAGAAGGACCTTTGGAATATCATTGATTTCTCTTAAAATGTTGGTACAAGTTCTCAGAATATTCAGATTCCTCCTGAACATGCTGCCTACTCTGTTGTTCTCCACCCTTGTAGTAGCCCACACCACAACCAGGCTTCTCTTCTCAAGGTTTTGAGGTTCTGTACTAGAGCCTTGGGCACTTCTCTTGAAATGGGGCCCACAGACCACACAGTAAGGTTACCAGAGCACCCAACCTTTAGTCTCTCATTGTGTCACGGGCAAACTCCATGATAATGGGTTGTTTCTCAGTATTTCTAGGTTCTCCATACCAGTGGCTCTGAGTCTGAGATGTAGGTCTAGACCAGGGTGATGGGAGATATACAAGGCCTGGCGGGTCCTGGGTCAGGGGTTTTTCTAACACTTCCAACCTTAAGGTTATTTAATTAAGAAATTAGAAGCCAGAAATCCTAGTCTGTGTGTGACGGCATATTCCGCCCTCCCCTGCCCCCAGCCTTAGGATAATAGCTGCTCTTCTGCGTTCCTGGAGACACACTCATAGAGTAGACCTGAACTTTAGGCCCAGCACATTGATTAAGGAATAAGCAAGACATGGCTTATATATTAAGAGTTAGGTAGTCTTCTAGGTTCTGAGAACACACAGGACATTCTGTGGAAGCAAGAGCTTCCACAAGCAATTAAAGAATTACTGGTTGTAATGCAAAGACCTGGATTCATAACTCTTAGGGGAAAGGCAGGAGGAAAGATGCGACAGGATTAAAGGAAATATGAGACAAAACTTGACGTGTTTTGTTTTTGTGTGTGTGTTTGTTTGTTTGTTTAAGTAGGGTAGGACAATAATCACCAGGGAGAAAAGGATTTGAAAGATGGAGATTTTAAGCGGAACACTCTCATGCCCCTCTGTTTCCCTGTCAGTGTGCTGCTGGCTAACCTTGGGCATTGCAGAGTCCCAGCTCCGTTTTAGTTTATGTTTTACGTTTATTTATTTTTCTTGTGTGTAGCGGGGGGCACATGCCATGGAACAAGACTGGAGATCAGAGAACCCTAATGATAGTTCATTCTCTCTTCCTAGCACATGGGTCCTGGGGGTCAAACCCTTGTCATCAGGCTTGTCAGCAAGGACCTTTAGCTGCTGAGCCATCTC
The DNA here is from genome assembly GCA_902168405.1 of Peromyscus aztecus. Lineage (NCBI taxonomy): Eukaryota > Metazoa > Chordata > Mammalia > Rodentia > Cricetidae > Peromyscus > Peromyscus aztecus. The sequence goes on along the minus strand of CABHPQ010164534.1, from coordinate 22,586 downwards.
ACCCCGCCCCCATCAGTCCCGCCTTATGGATAGAGAAACAGGCTTAGAAAGCCTTGGTGACTTGCCTAATGTCCATGAGCTGAAAAGTGATGGAGCTGGGGATTTCTTTTTTCCTTTTTAATTCAGTGCTTAGCAAGTCCTGGGATGACTAGTACTGTTTCTGTTTTCCTACACTCTTGGCAAGGCTTAGGTGGCAAATAACTGCAAGTCTTGTGAGGGAGCCAGACCTCACTGTTGCTGGACAGTGGTGAAGATGACCTCTAGGAATCAAGTCTCCTGAGTTGCTCCATATCTTCCAGCTAAAATGTCCTTGCCTTACAAGCTGAGGTTTATATTTGCCATCCAGGAAGAGGGTGACTCTGCTTTTGTCCTCTGGTTGGTTAATGATAGGGAATGAGGAGTACCCTGGGGCTGGGAATTTCAGTGAGGTTGAAAAAATCAAATCTCAGAATCGCTTGGCACTCTACCACCAAACAGTGTGGCATCTTTAAGCTGCACCAGGCTTATCTTCGTACGTATTACACTTTAGTAGTTAAAACTGTGTAGTAAGTAAATGATTGGTAAAATATACCGGAAAACGTATAGCGTTTTAAAATACCTTTTACTTAGTCTTTGGCAGTTTCATAAGTGTATACAGTGTGTCTTGATCCTATCCACCTCAAGGACCCCTTCCCATTCCCTCTGGACACCTTTCCCAACATGTTCTCCTCCCCAATGTTTTATTTTTCTTTTTTATAACCCACAATGTCCAATTGATACGACAGGTGGAGTGTTGACTGCTCTTAGGCAGACTCTGTGCAGATAATTATAAATGAAGTAGTTTCTGAGTGCAACAGCCACGTTCTATCCAGAAGACAGCATTTCACATCACTCCTCCCCATCCTCAGGCTCTTAGGTTCTTTGTGCCACATCTTCTGCAATGTTTCCTGAGCCTTGGGGTGGGGAGGGATGATACAGATGTCAAGTTTGGGGAGCTCCCACAGTCAGTTGTTATTCTCAGCACTTTGGCTAGTCATAAGTCTCTGTATTAATTGTTGCTGCCTGTAAAAGAAGCTTCTCTACCAAGATTGAAAGCAGCACTGTCTATAAACATAAATGTTTAGAAGGCAGTTTGACAACATGTCCATTTGTAAAAACATTGGTGGGTTCTACCCAAGGGTCTATGACTTCCCAAGCTATGGGCTTTTGACCAGGTTCATGTACCAGACGTGAATTCCCTCCTGTGGAGTGAGCCTCAGATCCGTTCACAAACCAGTTGGTTATCCCCATACCCTTCCTGTCACTGCTGCACTAGTGGGTCCCTCCTGCCTGGCAGATTGGTCTTGTAGCATGCAAGATCCCCTTCTGAGTAATACCGCGCTGGTGTTCCTCCCTGCAACAGCCTGACCGCCTTCCCACACCAGGAAAGTCAGGCAGCAGGAGGACGTTTTCAGATCAATTCCAGCTTGATCTCTCTGTCTTGTAACCAAAGTGTCTCCAGCTATAATAGTCAAGCGAGAACGGTGACAATGGACTGTGCTGCTTACACGGGAGAAGGGTGACCTCCAGCACTTGTAGGGAGCTGTCCCACAACTGGCACTGGGATTTTCATTCAGTAACCCATGCCTCCTGGGAAAAGCATTATCCACACATGCAGCATGTTCATATTCCTTTTTTTAAATTACACTTTTTAATTAGCGTACAAAGTAATGGATTTCCATGAGGTTTTTAGACATCTTTAGTTTTGATTAACCAGTCACACATCCTTTCCCTCCTTTTTCCTCACTCCAGTTCCTTCTTAAACCTTTAATCTCTAATATTTCCCCTCCTTCTAATTTCATATCATGTGTACTTCTGTCCCCTCCTAACTCACCTAGGCCCTTTCTAGCTCTCGACCTCTACCGACACTGCCAATTAAACACAAATCTAAACATTTGAAGCTAGGACCCACGTATGAGAAAACATGTGACAGTTGCCTTGCTGAGCCTAGGTTACCTGATTTAGTGTAATGTTTTCCAGTTCCATCCATTTTCCTGAAAACAGTTCATAATTTCATTTTTATTTACAGCTGAGTAAAATTCTACTGCATATATGTAGTGTACTTTCATTATCTGTCATCACTCCAGTCTGACTCCATTTTCTAGCTGTTGTGGTTAGAGCAGTATGTACATGGATGTCCATGTCTCTGTAAAACAGGGTGGAGTCCCTGGGTGTTTGCTCAGGAATGATACAGCTAGGTTGTAGGGGGTTCTATTTTTAGAATTTTTTGGATATCTCCACACTGACTTCCATAGTGGTTATACCAGTGTACATTCTCACTGACCATAGTTTCCCTTTCCTCACATCCTTGGCAGCATTTGCTCTCATTTGTTTCTTGATGCTGGCCATTCTGAACAGAGTTAAGAAGAAATCTCAAAGTAGTTGTAAATTGCATTTCCCTGATGGCTAAGGATGTTGGGCACTGTTAGAAAAATGTTTATGAGCCATTTGTATGTCTTTGAGAACTCTGTTCAATTCCATGTCCCTTTTTTTTTTAAATTGGGCTATTGTTTTCTTACTGTTTAATTTCTTGAAAATTTCCATATATTCTAGACACTAATCCTCTCAACAATTTTTAGTTAATGACTTTATTGAGGTACAGTTTACATGCCATAAAATTTGCCATGTTAGAGTGTACAGTTCAGTAGTTTTTAGTATATTCCAAATTGTGCAATGGTTACCATTGTCTAATTCCAGAACATTTTCGTTACGCACACCCTAAATCTTGGGCCTGCTAGCAGTTGCTTCCCATTACACTGTCTCCCTAATCTAAAAACCACGAATCTACTTTCTGTCACTATGGATTTGCCTACTGTGGATATTTCATATCGGTAGAATCATGCAATATGTGACTTATTGTGGCTGGCTTCCTTCACTTAGCGTGTTTTAAAGCATATTATAAAATGTAGGTTTTTATGGCCTGGTAATGTTCTATTGGATGGATAATATCATTCTTAGTTTATCCATTTGTCAACTGGTAGATATTTGGAGTTTTTCCAGTTTCAGGCTATTATGAATAATGTAGCTACGAACATTTATGTACAAGTTATTTTTAACTTTATTTTTAGATTTATTTATTTTATTTTTGTATTTATGAGTATTTTGCATGTATGTGTATCATGTGTACCATGTGTGTGTTTGGTACCTGAGGAGGTCAGAAGAGGTCATCAAATCCCCTGGAACTGGAATTATGGATGGTTGTGAGCCACCATACGCATGCTGGGAATTGAACCCTGGTCTTCTGTGAGAATAACAGTACCCTTAACCACTGAGCCAACCAACATTTTCAAGTTTTTGTAGAGACAGTGTTCAAGTTTTTGTAGAGACATATTTGCATTTCTCCTGAGTATATAGTAAGAGGGGAATGGCTGGTGATACAGAAATCCAAACTGTTTTCTAAAGTGGTTTCACCATTTTATATTTCCACCAGCAAACTATAAGGGTGTGGTTCTGAATAGTACACTAGTGCCTGTTGTTGCCTGCCTGCCTGCCTGCCTTGCTTCTCTTTTTCTTCTCAAATTTTTTTGTATATGTTTAACAGATTTTTTTTTTTTTTTTTTTTTGTATGTGTGTGTGTGTGCCATGTCTGTGTGGTTGTTCTTGGAGTCTAGAGTGGGCACCAGATTCACTGGAGCTGGAGACAGGTGTGAGCTCTCTGAGCTGGGTGCTGGAGTCTAAGCTCAGGTTGGCTGGAGGTGCAGCAAGTACCCTCAGCTGCCATATTTCCAGCCTGCTTTTGTTTTGTTTTGTTGGTCGGTTGACTTAGTTTTATTTTGTTTGAAACAGGGTATTGAATGTAGTGAGGGTTGCCTAAAACCCTGGCTTAGTCTCCTGAGTGTGGGAATTATAAGCACATTCCATCTATCTCCCTTGTTTCTTTCTCTTTTCTTTTCCCTTCCCCTTCCATTGTTTTTTTGTTTTTGTTTGGTTTGGTTTGGTTTTGTTTTTGTTTTGTTTTGGGGGGGTGGGTTTTGAGACAAGGTTTCTCCGTGTAGTTTTGGTGTGCCTGTCTTGGATCTCGATCTGTAGACCAGGCTGGCCTCGAACTCACAGAGATATGCCTGCCTCTGCCTCCCGAGTGCTGGGATTAAAGGTGTGTGCCACCACTACCTGGCTCCCTTCCGTTGTTTTTTAAATTGAGATCTTATGGGACTAGAGAGATGTTTCAAGGTTAAGAGCACTTGCTGCTCTTCCATAAGATCTCGGCTTGATTCCCAGCACCCCCATTGTAGCTCACAACTGTCTAACTTCAGTTCCAGGGCGGAATCTGGCACCCTCTTCTGGCCTGAGGGCACCGGGCATGAGTATGGTGCTCAGACAAACATACAGGTCAAACACTTATACATAAAATACATTAAAATTTTAAATTACACACACACAAATTCAGTCAGGCTTGCTGTGTTGCCCAGGGAAGCCCCAAGTTCTCCTGGGTTCTTGTAATCCTCCTTGCCTCCACCTCCCTAGTGCTAGGACTACAGGTACAGACCTTTTTCTGTCTGATCACAACCATCCTTGTGGCGTGAAGTAGTATCGAATTTGGGGTTGATTTACATTTACCTAAAGACTAAAACTGTCACACATCTTTCTTTATGTTTACTATTTCCATATCCCTTATCGGAGTTCATTCAGATCCTTTGCTTATTGTCTGTTTGGATTATGTTTTTCATTATTAAGGAGTGGAAACAGTTTTAAGGCTGAGGATATAGCTCTGTTTGTGGTAGTGTTTGCTTAGCATACGTAAGGCCTGGGGTTCAGTTGTCAGTACCTCCTTGGTGTGTGTGTGTGTGTGTGTGTGTGTGTGTGTGTGTGTGTGTGTGTGTACAAACCTCAATCAAAGATACAGTTTTAAATTAAGTCCTTTAGCTTTCATTGGCCTCCATTTCATCAACTTTTTAAGACTGTATTTATTGCCTGTGGTGGTGGTGCACACCTGTAATCCCAGCACTAGGGAGGCAGAGGCAGGCAGATCTCTCTGAATTCGAGGCCAGCCTGGTCTACAAAGTGAGTTCCAGGACAACCAGAGCTCTTACACAGAGAAACCCTGTCTTGAAAAACCGAAACAACAACAAAACAACTGCATTTATTTATTCATTCATTCATTTATTTATTTGTTTGTTTGTTTGTGTGCCTTTGGCGAGTGGGGGAGCAGGTGTAGTCAGAAGACAATTTCAACAGTCTGTTCTCTCTACCATGTGGGTCCCAAGAATCAGACTCAGGTCATCAGGCTTATGGCAGATGCCCTTATTTCCTGAACCATCTTGCCTGCTCTCATTGAGCTTAAAAGTGCAAAAGTTGGATTCCATTACAGAGTGGGTTTTGTTGTTGCTCTTGTCTCTCTTGTTTTGTGACTTGGTCTCGTGTAGCCCAGTAGTGGAGCTGGCCCTGGTCCTCCTCATTCTGCCTTCCAGGTGTTTGTTTTACAGGTGTGCACCACCATACCCAGCTTCAACTTTCGTAGTAAATCTGTGGTATTGGGTTGTTACTTCTGGGTTTGTAATCATCATCTTGTTACAGTACTGTCTATTAGGAGTATGAATTTTGTATCGAATAGATCTGTATTTCTTGTTATTTAACACTTTTAAGCCTGTTTTCTCTCTCTAGAAATTGAGAACAATAGTATTTCTTTCATAGGGGTCTTCTGAAGATTAACTGATACAGCACTTAGTAATTAAGAATCCCATAGCTGCCAGGTTTTATTGTACCATCCTTTCCTCATCTGATAGTCTGCAGCTGGGATCTGCTTCCTAGATGACTTGTCCTGGTAGTGAAGCTTTGAATGAACCACTATTGTTCACTCTATCCATTGCTCCTTAACAAACTGCAGCAGCAGGAACTTTATGTGATATTGCTCATTTGTTTTGCTTATTTTTCGGAGGGTTGATTGGGCTGGGCTGAGCAGTTGCTCTCAGTTGGAGTCTCTGCTGCAGCTGTAGTCGTGTTGGAACAGGTCAGGGCTTCAGGTACTACTCTGGCACCTGTGTTGACAGGACTTAAACGGCCAGGGCCTTGCAGCAGCTAGAGCTCCTTAGGCATCTCTTTCTCCGTCCCCACACGTGATACAGAATCTCCCAATTTTCTTTCTGTTTGGTGCTAGACTTCATTCGTTGTGACTTCAGGCTTCTTGGGTAAGCATCCCCGAACATTTGCAGAGGTAACAACCTAGCCTCAGGAGTCTGCTAGTTGAAGGAGTTACAAAGGCCTGCTCAGAATTAGAGAGAGGATGCAGTGTAAGCTCTTAGGTAGCAGGTAGGTGGGTGGGAGGGAGGGAAGGAGGGAAGGAAGGAAAAAGTTTAGTTCTTTGACAGTTGGGAATATGTATGTGCTGTATTTTGGTCATTTCCCCTTCCTATTTCCCCTAAACCCCTTCTTCTAAACAAGTGTCCTACTGTCACGTCTTTTTTGTTGTTTTGGTTTATTGTGACCTCTGGGTTTAATTAAGGTTGCTTTGTGTGAGCTTTGGAGGGCAAGGGGGCAAATACACTGGAGTGTGGGCAACTACCAGTGACTACACCGCTGAAGAAAATGACTTGACCTGCTCAAGGAGGGTTAGGCTTCCTGATCCCCTCCTCCATCCACAATGGAATGATGCTCCTAATCTTGTGCAGGTCTTATTCGGGTGGCAGGTTGCAGCTACTGTGAGTTCATGAGTCCAGAAGTGTTTTACATTGCTCCTCCACAGCATCCCGCTCTGACATTCTTTCCTTCCCTTCTTCCGCATGTTCCTTGGAGGGGTGATAATAGGTGTCCCTTTAAGTCCAGAGCTCAGCTTCTTGATGAGGAGTGGCAAGACTCTGGACAGACAGTTCACTCTTTCATCATTATTTTGTTTGTCCCTTCTCTCCTTTAAATACAAGTTCAAAGTTAAAAGACTCACTAATGAAATCTTACTGGATTAATCACCTCTCCTTAATTTGGGTTTCTTCTTTCTTGTAGATCTCTCCCACATAGGTCCTTGTTGATTCTTACATGACATCTGATTGTTTATTTTTGTGCCTATCTATTATTTGTAAGTACTTCCAAAATATCTGCAACTGGACCCTACATTATTTTTTCCTTTTTTAAGATTTATCATTTTAATTTTATACATATGATGTTTGGCCTGCATGTCTGTCAGTACACCACTTATGTTCCTAATGCCAGCAGAGGCCAGAAGAGGGTGTTGGATCCTCTGGAACTGGCAGTTGTTACAGGCAGTTGTCAGTGGCTATGCGGGTGCTTTGAATCAAACCCCAGGTCCTCTGTAAGAACAATTAGTGCTCTTAACCACTGAGCCACCTTCCTGGTCCTGGGCTTTGTGTTCTTTAAGAAGTAACAGACAGCTGCCTGAAATAAATTACTAAAATTTCTAGTCAGGTTTTTCCAGTAACTTCAATGGTAACAACTTTGCTCCTGGCTAAAAGTTTTCATAGATTTTCAGACTGATCCCTTACACTAATACAGTTAGTTGATCCTGCACATTGTGAGTCTATATATCACACTTCTTTGTTCTCCCAAATAGATCCTCCCATTAAGACATGTGAAAGGGCAGGTAGAGGGAGATGCATTTGCTTAGTACTTGCTCATTTTGGAAAGTGCTTTAACAATCTTTCTGATATGTGTCTGTGACAGTTTTGTTTGTTTGATTTGTTGGTTGGTTTTTTGAAATGAGTCTCACTGTATAGCACAAGGTATCTTAAAACTCACTATGTAGCCCAGGCTGACTTCGACCTTTAAGCAGTCCTCTCTCCTCAGACCTGAGCACTGTGATTACAGGAAAGAGCCTCTGTTCTTAGTGAACTGGGGTGTACAGGCTTTAAAGCTCAAAACTGCATACAGTGCGCTCAGACTAAGGAGTCAGCGCATGTCATCTGGTTCCCTTCCAGGTTGGTGATCTTACCCAGAACTCCAAAGAGCCCCCAAAGGACTGACATCAGGAACCTCTCTCCTACCTTCCAGTCTTTTTTTTTAAAAGATTTATTTATTTATTATGTATACAGAAGAGGGTGCCAGATCTCATTACAGATGGCTGTGAGCCATTGAACTCAGGACCTCTGGAAGAGCCATCGGTGCTCTTGACCTCTGAGCCATCTCCCCAGCCCCTGCCTTCCAGTCTTGAAGAGCCTCTTTCCTCCACAGTGCAGCACTCACTCCTCTAATGACCTGGGACTCTGGGCTGTTTCCTCCCAGGTCTTGTCTTTGCTACTCTGAGATTTATAACAAGGAGTGTGTGGCTTGGAGCCCTGTCAGCCCTATCACTGTCCTGGGTTGAGTGGAGTACCAAGTACAAAACGGGCATCTCTGCCGTAACAGCCCTGCCTCTAGACTGGCACTCCCAGCAGTGCCGCTTCTTCACTGAGGGTCTGGTGCGTGTCGTTTCCTGACCTAGTGATTGGACACTGGTATGTCTTATCAAGGTGTAGATGCTTGGTACTTTTTATTAGGGTGCTGTTGCCAGAACTAGGATGTAACCCAGGCAGAGAGTAAGACCCCACTTAATAATCATTACAGTACCATTTACCATGGGGCACTTTTATTCAAAGCAGTCTCCATCTACTACTGTACCTTATTCTCACCAGCTGCTTGTGAGGGGGAGCTTAGGGATAAAGAGGAAGGACTGCTTCCAGGTAACTGTAGTTTCTGTTTTCTCCTCTCCTTGGCTACCCAGGGCACTGCTTTTGACAGCTCTTTTAGAGTTGCCTCCCTTTTGATCCAGCCTGCCCTCCCTTGAATGGAGTACCTTCCCTCCCTCTTAGTGATTAACTGGGGAGCTACTTATCTGTGTGGTCAGCCAGTTTGTCCCCCAGCTCTTGGAAAGCCTTTCCTATGCAAGCTATAAGATTAGAAAGTGAATTAACTAGGACAGGAGGATTACCAACTCTAAGGCTAGGAACTCTTGTCAGAAAGATGCAGGGAAGGGGTGCTGAGGAGGAGAGATGAGGTAACAGCCTCCTGGCGGCATGAGCCCTGCTGGATAGAGTCTCTGGTCCTTTTCCCTGTACCAGCCTTCCATACTGTCTTAGGTAACAACTGTCGCCCTCTCCCTGGCCCCTTCTCTGGCCCTGTATTGTGTGTTCCTTGCTCTTCCACCTGCCTTGGAGAAGGTGATGAAGGTAAGTGATCTCAGAGCATTTGACTAACCTAGAGGCTAATCGGGAGGCAGAAGGCCTTAGTATCTAGAAGCAATGCAGTGCTTTCTAAGAGGGCAGGGTAAAGGCCCTGGCCCTCACCAGGAATGCTCACAGTGGGATTTGGTAAAGATAAAGAGCCTACTCTCCTTTTTTTTTTTCTACTCTCCTTTTTTATTTTACTTTGAAGTCATATTTGGCAGTTAACGGCTTCAAATAGAAATGTTTGTTGATCCCGAGTTGATGTGCTGGGTTTGCACTTGAGGTTGTAGGGATTTAATATTGATAAGCACATGCTTAAGCTACAGTATGTGGTCAGAATATGAAAAGAATAGTCATACAGGATGCCAGGGCAGTGACATCTGACACATCTTTTCAAGGGTCAGTGGGCCTAATTGCTGAATTAATAACCTCTATTTATTTAACTGTGGCACACACAGATTTCCTACACTGTGGAGAGCAATCGTTTTTTGTTTCCTTCCCCTGTGCATTTAATCTTCAGTATTGTTGGTCAGAGATGGACTGCAAGTGGAATAAATGTAAAACACTTAGCAGGTTGGGCACCTCCCTGTCTACAGACACATTTTTTTGAGGATTAGTAAATTGGCTAGTTTAATTGCTACTTCATCTAACCTTCATGACTTCATAGTCCACAGCCACTTATTTTGAGTTATAATACTCCCTTACATTTGTGCAACACTTTGCAGTTTTAGAGTTTTTTTTTTTAAACATACGTTCTTTTTATAAAACAGCTTTATTGAGATATCATCACACGATGACGTTTACCCTTGAGGGTATGCAGTTATCATTGTAACCTAATTCCAGACATTTTCATCATCCCCAAAAGAAATCTGTTAGCTATTAGCACTCACCCCCACCATACACTTACACAGACCCAACCACTAATCTACCTTTTGTTTCTATGATGTACCTATTTAGGCATTTCATATAAGAAGAATCATATAGTATGTCATTTAGCATGATATTTTGAAGGTTCATTGTTTTATAGCTTGATTAATTCTTTGTATCGCCAATTAATAAACTATTGTATAGTTAGTACTACCTTTTGTTTTTATCCATTCATTGATTGGTATGTAAAATTTGGGATTTTTTTTCTGTTGTAATATTGCTGTGAATATTTAGGCACAATTCTTTGGAGTCATGTTTTTCTCTCTCTTGGGTATGTACCTTTGACAGAAATCGCTGTATCATCATATGGTAACTCTATAGTTAGCAGTTTGAGGTACTGTCAGAATGTTTTTCAGGATTGGAGAGATAGCTCAACAGGTAGAATACCTACTGTGCAAGTGAGGACTGGAGCTCGGATCCCCAGAACCCTTGTAAAGGGTGGGAGAGTGTGGTGGCTGCTTGAAAACCCAGTGTGAAAAGTGGAGATTGAAAATCTCTGGAGAAAACTGGCTTGTCAGAGCTGTAGGTTCACTGAGAGACCCTGCCTCAACACACAAGGTGTAGTGTGCAATCAAGGAAGACACCCGTAATCAACCTCAGGACTTCATCCACATGTGCTCTCACATACATAACACATACATACACCCCTCCTCCAAAAAATGTTTTCAAAAGTAGTTGCACCAATTTACATTCTATCAGCAATTTATGGGGGCTCCAATTTCTTCAATGTATGAGGGCTTCCAGTTCCCCAGCGTTTATCAGAGGCCTTTTTCCGCAGTCATCCTATGTGTATACTGCGATTTCTGTGGTTTGGGTTTGTATTTTTGTTAATGGTGTTGGACATCTTTTCATGTGCTTATTGGTCCTTTGTACGTTTCCTATTCAAATCCTTTGCCTTTTGTTTTTGTTTTGAGACCAAATATCACTGTGAGGCTCTGGCTGGCTTGAACTTGCTATATAGACCAAGCTAACCTCAAACTTGTGCTGATTTTTCTGCCTCTGCCTTCAGAGTGCTGGGATTCCAAGCATGTCTCATCATACTTGGCTCTTTGCCCATTTTTAATTTGAGTTGTTTCTCCTTTCATTGTTAGTGGTAAGAGTTTTGTTTTGTTGCTGTGCTTTTGGTGTCAGATCTAAAGCCATTTCCCAGCCCAAGGTCTTCCAGTATTTCTTCTGCACGTTTTATTGTTTTAGCTCTGTTCTGGTTTTGTTTCCATTGCTGTAGTAAAGACCGTGACCAAGAGAAAGTTGGGGAGGAAGAGTTTATTTAATCTTACATTTCCAGGTAACAGTCCATCACTGAGGGGAGTCAGAGTGGGAACTGAAGCAGAGACCATAGAGGAACACTGCCTACTTGCTTGCTCCTCATGGCTTGTTCAGGCTGCTTTCTTCTATGCCACAGGACCACCTGCCCAGGGGTAACGTCACTCACAGAGGGCTGAGGCCCTCCCACATCAGTTATTAATCAAGAAAATGTCCCACAGACTTATCTACAGGCCAGTGTGATGCAGGCATTTTCTCAATTGAAGTTTCATCTTCACAGATTAAAAAAAAAATCTAGTCTATGGATCACTTGGAATTAGTTGTGTACATAGTAGAAGATAGGACTTTAATCTCATACTTTTATATGTGGCTATCTGGTTGTTCTAGAATTATTTGTTGAAAATGCTACTCTTTCTCCACTGAATTGTCTTAGTAGCCTTGTTGAAAATCAGTTAGCCCTTGGGGCTAGACAGATGGCTCAGTAGTTAAGAGTGTATACTGCTCTTCCAGAGGGCTTAAATTCAGTTCCCAGTACCACATCAGGTGACAAACAACTGCCTGTAACTCCAGCTCCAGGGCCTTCACTCACACCGCACATACCCATACACATGTACACATAAGTTAGAAAAGAATATGTCTTTTAAAAAAGAAGATTGCTGGAACTGGCCATGATGGTTCACACCTTTAATCCCAGCACTTGGGAGGCTGAGGCCAGTGGGTCTCTGAGTTCGAGACTAGCTAGGTCTACATAGTGAGACCCTGTTTAGGGGTAGGTTATTGAACCCATAAATGTGAGTTTATTTCTAAGTCTTAATTTTAATCTGTTGGTTTATATATGTCTGTCATTTTTGCCAGTATCACATTGTAGCATAATGAATTTTGAAGTTCGTAAATATACGTATTCCAGATTTAAGTATTTTTAAGATTGTCTTGGTTATTCATTTGTGTTTACATGTGAATTTTAGAATGAGCTTGTATATAAAGTTGTGGATTACTATCTTAACAATATTGAACTTTCTGATATCTTTCTACTTACTCGGGGTTCACCTGATAGGATCCCTAGTGAGTTGTAGTCTTCAGTGTACAAGTCTTAAGTCTTGGACAAATCTTTTCAAATATTTTTGCTAGTCTTCCTTTTGTCTTTATAGAAAAATGTTTTCTTAGTTTTTGATACAGATAGAGTGATAAGGAAAGATTGGTAGAATGACAGAGGTGTAGGTACAGTGTCAATGTTAACTGGATATTGATATTGTATCCTGCAACTTTGCTGAGCTTAGTAGTTTATAGGATTTGTTTCTTTTCCTTTCTTTCTTTTTTCCTTTTTTTCTTTCTTTCTTTTCTTTTTTTTTTTTTTGTTGTTGTTGTTCTTCTTCTTCTTTGTAGAATCTTTGGGTTTTCTAAGTCAAGATTATGTCATCTGTGAAGAGTTAAATCTTCTTTTCCGGGGCTGGAGAGATGACTCAGCGGTTAAGTGCACTGACTGCTCTTCCAGAGGTCCTGAGTTCAATTCCCAGCAACCACATGGTGACTCACAACCACCTGTAATGGGACCAGATTCCTTCTGGTGTGCGTGTAGACAGAGCACTCATATACATGAAATATATGAATAAATAAATCTTTTAAAAAAAACAGTCTTCTTCTCCTTCCTAATCTGGATGGTTTTCATTATATCTTCTTGCCTTATTGCCCTGACTAGATCCTTTACTAAAATGTTGACTAGACATGGTGATAGTTATCATTCTTTATTTTTATTCCTAATCTTAGAGTCTCCATCTTTTCAACCATTACAAATGATGCTACCTTGAAATTTTTTAGACCATCCTCATTAGGAAGAGAAAAATTTCTTCTAGCCCCACTACTATGTTACTCTGACAGCAATTGATTGTCATGCATAGCCTTGCATTTTTTTTTTTGTGTTTTTTTTTTTTTTTTTTTTTTTTTTTTTTTTTGGTTTTTCGAGACAGAGTTTCTCTGTGTAGCTTTGCGCCCTTCCTGGAGCTCACTTGGAAGCCCAGGCTGGCCTCGAACTCACAGAGATCCACCTGGCTCTGCCTCCCGAGTGCTGGGATTAAAGGCGTGCGCCACCACCGCCCGGCAGCCTTGCATTCTTGAGATAAATCTATCTCACTTGGGCATGCATCTCATCTATTTTCCATATTGCTAGATTCAATTTGCTAATGTTTTAATGAAGAGTTTTGCATTTATTTAATCCTTATAACAATCTGTGATTATAGTCCTCCAGAAAAACTGAAGCATAAATTAGTTTGCTTGTGACTACATAATGTCAAGACTGAAACAGGAATGAAGACTTTGCCCCTTGTAGTATAAATAACTCACTATTGGTTTCATTTCTTTGGACTGTTTGTTTGAGACAGGGTCTCACTATGTAGCCCAGGCTTTCCTTGAACTCACAGAGATTCATCTGCCTCTATCTCCCAAGTGCTGGGATCGAAGGCCTGTGCTACCACATGCAGCCTACTTACTTAAAAACAACTGTTACTACCATCCTGGACTGGAAACTCCCAGAGAGGGCCTTTCTAATGCTCTCATCATGGCCCTACATTAGGATATCACATTGATTGCATTGTGGTTGTTACTCCTGTGCTTCTCAATGTGCAAGGCATGTGTATGATTCCACTTTCTTCTTTGGTATTCAGGACGAGTGATGCCTGTCCATTCCCCTTGCCTCAAATCTCTTAAACAACTCTACCTGGGATTGTGTACTTATCCCCTCCCCCCTCCTCTGTCACCATAGCAACTGCTTTACCAAAGACTATAATTGCAGAGAATTTACTGAAAGAATCTCAAGATTAAATCTTTTCTTTGTCCACCTTTTCTGTTGTGTATACAGTCAGACTGTTACACATTTCACATTGAACCTAACCACTTAGATACCCGGAAAGTTTTTTATGGCAGCTTGCAAGAGAGAGTAGAGAATACAGGGCAAACATTTGTCCGTGTCCATGTTGGGGGAGACACATGGATTCTTTTGAATTCTCAAAGTCTACATATAACACAGTTGCTTCATCAATTTCAGCATTGTAATTTATCCCTGCCACTTATGAATTCCTGCCACTCCTATTCTAGCATACAGGTTTTAAACATTTTTAATGTGTATGTGTGTTTTGCTTGATATATGTCTGTGCAACACTTGTGTGTGTCAGATCCCCTGGAAATGGAGTTATAGATGGTTGTGAGCTACTATGTGGGTGCTGGGAATCAAACTCAGGTCTTCTGGAAGAGTAGCCAGTGTTCTTAATTGCTGAGCCATCTCTCCAGCCCCTAGTATACAGCTTTGAAAAGACACTTCCTGGGCCAGTAAAGTGGCTAAGTGAGTAAAGGCACCTGCTGCCAATCCTGATCGTGGAAGGAGAGCACCAACTCCCAAGAGTTGTCCTCTGCCCTCCTCTTCCAAGCCATGACACACATACATCCACAACACAAGCGCGCGCGCGCGCGCGCGCACACACACACACACACACACACACACACACACACACGCATATTAAATTTAAAAACAATTGTCTTAGTATTAGATCCTTGAGAGCATTCTTCTGCAAGCCATATACTAATGTATTACAAAGGCAATAAAATGCATTTTAAAATTATCTGTCCTGATGATTTGTGTTGCCTCTCCATTGATATGTGTATTTGGAACTTGCCTATGTATTAATCAATTAAATAACCATATGCATGTTTAAACATAAAATGCAAGAGTATACGTACTTACTAATTTTCTCCCATTTTAAATTCAAACAGCATTGCCTCATTTTATAATTTAACAGCATTCTGAAAAGGACTGACTTTTATTACCAGCACAAAGAATGTGTTTCTACATCTCTGTATTTGAGGAGTACAATTTATAGTCTCTAATACAGATCCATTGCTGTAATGCTGTTTTTTCTTTTAATAGCTTTATTAAGATATATTTGTTTATATACATGCATAGATTTATAGAATTTAATTTGATGCATTTTGACATATGTGTGCATATATGACACCATTGCCCAAATCAGGATAAAGAACATAACCAACATTCCTCTCAGAAGTTTCCTCATGCCTCTTCTGGAGTCATAATTATGTACCCTCTTATTGCTTGACTTCTTTCACTTAACACAGTTGGTTTAAAGTTAGTCTGTATTGTCCTGTATATCAGTAGTGTATTCCTTTACATTGTTTAGTATTCTATTTTGTAGATAAACCTTTTATGAACACCCACTCATGTGCAGGTCTTTGTGCAGGCATGTATTTTACTTTTTGAGTTTTTTTCCTTGTGTAAATATTAGAAAACTGGCTAGGTCATGTGATAGGTATGTGTATAATGCATTGGTCTGGGCAGTCATACTTTATTGTTATGAGTGACATAGATAAACATCTGTATGTGTCTATTTGCTGTTGTCTTAGTTTTCTTTGTGTTGCTGTGATAAAACACTGACCAAAACCAACTTGAGGAGGAAAGGGTTTAGCTTACAGTCTATAGTGCATCATCAAGGGAAGCCAAGGCAGGAATTGAAGTAGAAACCACAGAGCAATGCTGCTTACTGGCTTATTTCTTCTGCTCAGCCAGCTTTCTTATGCAGTCCAGGCCACCTGCCTAGAGATGGTACAGCTCCACGCACACAGTACACTAGACCCTCCTCCAGGGTCAATTAGCAAACAAGAAGATGCCCACTGACAGGCTCACGGGCCAATCTGATGGAGGCTCCTCCTCAGTTGAGGCCTCCTCTTCGCAGGTATGTCAAGTTGACAACCAAGATCAGCCATCACAGCAGTGTATATGTCCGCTGACCTTCTTTCGTGTGTTTAAGTCTTTTATCCATTTGAAAGAATTCTATTTATTTATTTGTGAGAAAAGGCCTCATGTAGCCCTGACTGTCCTAGAACTCTGTAGACCACACTGGCCTCAAACACACAGAAATCTACCTGCCTCTGTCTCCAAATGCTGGGATAAATGGTGTGCACCACCACTCCTGGCCTAAAGAAACTTTCTTTAACACTTATTTTGTGTGTGATTGAGGGAGGGTGATGGACATCAGAGAATGTAGTGGTTTGAATAGGTATGGCCCATAGGGAACACTATTAAGAGCAATAGAAACTCTAAGACAGGGAACAACTTAAGAGTTTGTCCTTTTTCACCATGTTGGTTCAGGAGATCCAACTCAGGTCGTCAGGTTTAATGACATGTGCCTTACTTAGCCATCTTGTCAATTTTTAAAATTGGATATATTGCAGTATTGGCCCAGTTATTGTATTGTGAGAACTCTGTGTGTTCTGGACAGTTTCTGTGTTGGATGCCCTTGCTCTGTTCTCTCCTGGATTGTGGCTTACTATGGCTTTGTTCTCTCCTGGACTGTGGCTTGCTATCTATGTCTTTGCTCTGATCTCCCTTGGACTGTGGCTTGCTCTATTTTTGCCACTGTTCTCTCATATTCTTGCTTCATTTTGTCTTAGAAAGATGTCATTAAATTTGCACACAGTGAAGTACATTGATGTTTGAAGAGCAAACGTTCTTAATTCAGATGAAATCTAGCATCAGTTTTTTCTAAAGTTTGTACTTTATGTGATTAATCTTTGCACTTCAAAGTCTTAAGGTTTTCTTCTAAATTTTTTGCTTCTGTCTTTTAACTGTGTTATGGTTTTGGTAACTTTGTACCGTGTGTGACAGAGCAGTGAGGTCTGTTGTTTGTATGGTATGCACTTGTTGGGAGATTATTCTCTGTCATTGAGTTACACTGGCACCAATGCAGAAAACTGGTCATCAGATGCACTTAGTCTAGTCTACTCTGTCCATTGACGTGTGCCAGTCACAAGCTTTTATAATTGTTGTAGCTTTAAACTACACCTAGAAGACAAATAACACAACTTTTCCAACATTATTCTGCCTTCAGAATTATTTGAATTTTTCTGTATTGTTTTCCTTTTCATATAAATTTTAGAACCAGCTTGTCAGTTTCTACACAAAAAAAAGTAAATTAAGAAAATGTTGAAGCTATAACATTTGGCAATCACTTTGGAGAAAATTCCATTTTAGCAATATTCAGTCTTTTGACCTATGGACATGGTATATTTCTCCAAGTGTTTATGTCTGTTTTTGTGATGCTGGGGTTGAACACAGGCAGTGGGTTTTTCACCATTTCACAAGCACTTTGCACATAGTAGCTCCTTCAGTCCTAGCAACCCTAAAAGGAACTATACAGCCCAGAGTAATTAAACATGAGAGTTATGCACCTTCCCCAAGGTCATGAAGCTGGTAAGTAGTAGAACTTGGTTTCAGATCCTGCCAGTTTGGCCATGTCTTAGGTTTCTATTGCTGTGATAAAACTCCATAACCAAAAGCAACTTGGGGGAAGGAAGGGATTTATTTCATTCTACATTTCCACATCACTGCTCATCAATGAAAGAAGTCAGGGCAGGAACTCAAGGCAGGAACCTGGGGGCAGGAACTGATGCAGAAGCCATGGAGGAGGACTGCTTACTGGTTTGTTCTCTGTGGCTTGCTCAACCTGCTTTCTTATACAACTCAGGACCACCGCCCAGGGGAGGCTCCACCCACATCAATCATTAATTAAGAAAATGCACTACAGACTTACCTATAGGTGAATCTGATGGAGGAATTCTGTCAATTGAGGTTCCTCTTCCCAGATAACTAGCTTGTGTCAAGTTAAGTAAAAGCCAACCAAGAAAGAGCTTTGGAATCTTGGCTCTTGACCACTATCCCGTGCAGTCTCTGGAATTCCCAGAGTAGATGCAAAAATGAGAAGTAGAAACATCTTTATCGTATTGGCAGAATTATTACTTAACTGACTGGACATGAGAGAGACGTAAGTGGGAGACAGAGTGGAGAATGGGAAATGAAGTTTTCAGTGTATTGGACTTGAGTATCTATAGGATATCCCCCAGGAAGTTTCAGAGAGGAGTCTGAAACTTGAGAGAGTCTTAGCACTGAGAAGTATTATAAGGTTGACTAAAGCAGGAAGAGCTTGAAAAACATGAGAAACCCCAGGTAAAAGACATCAGCATTGTCGAATGAATTGAGACGTCCATCTCAGTGAGACCCGATAAATAAAACCCTTCAGATTTTTCAGTTGATGGGCTGGCTATTGATAATATTATTGAAAATAATTTCATCAAAGTTCTGGCAGAAGCCAAATTGAAATTCCTTTGGGCAGTCAGTAGAAGGTGGAAAAATAGAGATGGTAAATGTGCACCACACTCTAGACGTCTAGATGAGAGGCAGGCCAGGAGACTGCTTGGTAATAGCTAGAGAGGCTGACTGTGTCAAGAAAATATTTTTCCTCAGAATGAAAAGGATGTGGTTGTGGTCTGAGTAGGTAGAGCCCAGAGAGGGTGATGGGGTCAGAGTCATGAGTGGGATATGAACTTGTACTAGAAGTAGAAGAGACTAGGTGAGTGTTGGTATAGTGTGAGAGGTGGAGGGAGAGGTAGAAAGTTGAAAAAAATGTATAAAGGCTCCAATTATTTTGGTACTATAAGAGTATCTTTATATTTATTATAGCCTATTCAAAATGGTAGTTGAGGAGAGCCATCCAGTTTTGGAGTAGTGGAAGAACTGGCCAAGGCTAATAAAGCTGGACTATGGCCTTGAGAGCCTGACCATGGCTGCTGACCTTGAAATTGCTTGCTACAATGCACAGTGGTATGATTTTCCCCTAGCAGAGTGTAACTATCTAGAAGTCAGAGCAGAGCCCACAGGTGTGGGCTCTTCAGTTGGTCAGATCCAATGAGAAAATTGGACATGCAAAAGAATCAGGATGCCTGCAAACAAGAAATCAAGAAGCTGCTGTCACCTGAGAGATGGGTATAGTGAGATCTTTAGAAAGCCAGCATGCTAAGGTTCAATATGTGTGGAAGAGGGGATTGAATCAGTGCATGTGTGTTTGTGTGATTGATTGATTGATCGAGGATATGTTTATTGGGATGTTTCCCACTCATCTTGATTCAGACACCTCCACTACTGCTTCCTCCTAGAGGAGGGGCATCCTCCTGTCAGCCCTGCTTTATGTCTGTAGGTGGACAGGACCGTGGAGCAGTCAGGTCTCCAGACAGCATTTGGGTGTGGCCAAAGACCATGAGGATTAAAGAATCTTGGGCATTTCACATCCATAGCGTAGGAATGGGGCTCTGCATCAGGCACTGCTTCTTCTGTTTCCTCTTTCTTTTGGGGAAGGATGAAGGAGATCCTTTGTGTTAGGGAAGTCACCGTAGGAAGGCACATCTGTGTTTTTGAAAATGGTCGTGTTGTGAGTAATGTCAGGATCCAAAGTGTAGTTACACAGTAAATACTAGAAGTGAAACCATAGGAATTAAAGGAAAGTATATTTAAGGAATTCAAAATGGATTGTGAGACCCACAGATTTTATTTATTTATTTATTTATTTATTTATTTATTTATTTATTTATTTATTTGCTAGGCAGAATGAGAAGAGCGGGAAATATAAACATTTGTATCATTGATAGTATAATATTTTTATTTTGAAATAGCCCCACCCACTAGAAAAGACTTTCGTTATGTGGGATATGGAGAGGGAGGGTTAGGAATAGACCCCAGTACAGTAACAAGAACAAGATGGGAATGGAATTCAGCCCTGCAAAAAGACAGGTCTCCATAATATGGAGCAGCCTTGACCAACCTCAGTCTAAGTAGGTAGTCTGTTATTGATGTCCAGGCCCAGATGGCTCCATGCCCATCCCCACCACCACCACCATGTGCCTGCCCAGTAGCTCCCAAGAGCAGCACCCTTACCTAAAGACTGGAGACAGTACCAAGGAAGGGGAGTCTGACTTTTGTCTTCTCCATTTATCCCTTCAGTCTTATAGCACTTCTTCATATAAACTGCTAATATATGACCTAAAAATGTGAAAATGTTGATGAGAATGATTACTCTGTGCCAATCATTGACCCAAATGTTATTTAGTACTTAACAATGCTGTGGGATAAGTTCTCTTTTTATCTAGAGTCAACATAGATGACGCATTAATACCTAGACAGAGCACTAGGCATCCAGCTAGCCTGTGTGTGAAATGTGAGGAAGTTGTATGAGAGTAAGTGCCAGGAAAGACCTTTTTGACAGCCTTACTGAGATACATTTCACATGTCATAACCTTTACCCATTTGACAGTTGAGGGGTATATTAGAATTGCCACAGTTTTGCCATTACCACTGCCAAGTTTCAGGATTCTTTTAAGGCCACAGATGGGAACGTCATAGTCTTTCCCTTTGCTGCTCTTTTCAACTCAGCCCTAGCTAGCCATTCTTTGTGAATTTGCCTGTTCTGAATATTTCACAGACATGAAATCATGCAACATAAAGTCTTTGTGGCTGTCTTTTGCTTGGCCTGATGTTTTGAAGGCTCATCTATGTTGTAGCTCCTATCACTTCTTTGTGGTTGTTTTTAACTGCCAGTTAAGATGGCATTAGTTGTTCATTTGTTAGCAGACATTTGGGTTGTTTCTTCATTGGGGTTTTATAAATTCTCTTGTTGGAAACATTCGTGTATATTTCAGGTGAATGTAGGTTTTGAACCTTGGGAGTTGACTGCTGAGCCATACAATGCCTCTGTTTATCTTTTTGAAAAACTGCCTGTTTTCTGAAAGTGGCCACACTGGTTTGCATTCCTACCAGTAACTTGTGAGTGTTCAGGTTTCTCCGTGTCTTAATCTATGTTATATATTTTTGCTCTGGCCATCCTACTGGATGTAAGGTAGTATCTCATTATTGTTTTGATTTTCTTGGAAAGTCATAGGGAACTAATAACAAATTTTATCTTTTAAGGTATTTATAGGCATGAGTGTGCACATGCATGTACATGTGGAGAGAAAGGTATATTCAAATATTTGCCTATTTCTAATCATATTTTTATTGTTGATGTCCAAGAGTGTAGCTAGAGTTTTCCTGCCTGGCCCACAGTCAGGATAAATCTCTTTCACCTGCCAGTCCCACAGCCGCTCAGACCCAACCAAGTAAACACAGAGACTTATATTGCTTACAAACTGTATGGCCGTGGCAGGCTTCTTGCTAACTGTCCTTATATCTTAAATTGATCCATTTCTATAAATCTATACCTTGCCACATGGCTCGTGGCTTACCGGCATCTTTACATGCTGCTTGTCCTGGCGGTGGCTGGCAGATAGTGACTCCCTCTGCCTTCCTGTTCTTTTAATTCTCTCTGTTAGTCCCGCCTACACTTCCTGCCTAGCCACAGGCCAATCAGTGTTTTATTAGCAACACATTTGCCATACAGAACATCCCATAGCACAAGAGTTTTTACATATTCAGGTTATAAGTTCTTTATACATATGTGATTTGAAGCACAAAAGTAATTAATTTTGGTGAAGTTCAATTTTTCTTTTTTCTGTGACTTACTTTTGGTCTCATATCTAAGAAACCATTGCATGACTCCAGAACACAAAGATACAGTAGATTTTGAAATCAGGAAGTATGAGTCCTCCAGTGTTGTCCTTTACTCAATATTGTGTCAGCTCTTCAATCTCACATGGATTTTATGGGTAACATTCTGTGCCAAAAACAAGTCATGAAAATCTGAGCTTCCAGTAAAGCCTTCATTGAATTGTAGCTTCATATTCCAAAATCTCCTTCCCTTTGAGCATGCCTTTCTGCTTGATTTTTTTTCAATATTTTGTGAATTTTGGGGTACAGATTTTTGTATATATCTTGTCAATTTATTCCTATTGCTTTAGTCTTCTTGCTGTTCACATGGGATTGTTTTGTATGTTTGTTTGTTTGTTTGTTTGTTTGTTTGTTTGTTTGTTTGAGATAGGGTTTTACTAGGTAGCCCTGGGTGGCCCGGAACTCTTTATGTAGACCAGGCTGCCTTTAAGCTCATAGAGATTTGCCTGTCCCTCTCTTCTAGGTGCTGGGATTAAAGGCATATGCCAATATTACTTTCTTAATTTCACTTTTATATTGTTCATGGTTATATATAAAAATATACTTTTTGTTTGGCAGTCTTGTATCTTTAAATTGTTTTTGTTGTTTAATGCTTTACTTTTGGATGACTGGTGTTCAGCATATCCTGTGTAGAATTGTGGATTTGGATGTAACTTTTTGCTTTTGTACATTGCACAGAGTTAAGTTTGTTTTGTCTGTCTCCAGGCTTCTCAAGAACTTAAGTCTCCCAAGGACATTTTATACCTTAAGATATGTCCCAGATATCTAAATCATTTCTTTGTACCAGTCAATACTTGTTAGCCATTGACAAAGGTGAACATGTAAAGGTGAGCCAGGCATTGTGACAGACACCTAGAATCCCA
>CABHPQ010164533.1:0-58318 GCA_902168405.1 Peromyscus aztecus | reverse complement strand
GTTTTACTTCGATGGTCATGTCATATACTTGTGTGGATGCATATGTGTGTACAATTTGATGTATCTATATAAAAAACAGCCACAAATGACAGAAAATATATGGTATGTGTCTTTCTACAATTGATTGAATTTGCTTACTATGATTATCTCCAGCTGCACTCTGACAACATAACCACATTCTTCTTCATAGCTGAAGAAACTTCCATTATGTATTTTTGCCACACTTTCCTATCCATCGTCTGTTGTTGGGCACCTGTGCTGATTCTGTAAGTTAGGTATTGTGACTAGAGATGCAATAAATATTGATGTGTGAGTATCCCTGTGATATGCTGACTTGGAGTCATTATGTGCACACACACAGGAGTGGTACAACTGAGGGAGTTCTATAGTTTTTTTGAGAAAAATCCCGACTGATCTCCACAATGGCCAGACTAGTTTACAGTCCCTCTAAATGTGCAAAAAGTTCTCTTTTATCCATATCTTTGACAACATTTTTTTTTTGGTTTGGTTGGTTTTTTTTGTTTTTTGTTTGTTTTTGTTTTTGTAATGATTTCCTTTCTGGCTGGAGGAACATGGACTCACAATACAGTTTTTTACCTGTCTTTCTCTGATGGATAGTGAAGTTGAACATTTTTCCCATGTGTCTGTTGGCTATTGTCTGTCATACGTTGAGAATTGCTTGTTTAGTTCATTGGTCCATTAATGGATTGAATTATTTAATTATGTGTTGTTTAGTTTTTAATGAATTATTTTTTAACTTATGTGTCTATGTGTGTGAGGGCTAGATATGTGCTCATGTGAGTGCAAATGCTCAGAGTCCAGAAGAGGAGTTGGGTGCTCCTATTACAGGCAGCTGGGTGCTGCCCAACATCAGTACTGAGATCAAAGTTGTATCTTCTGCAAGAAAATTATGTACTACAACCACTGAGCTGTCCCTCCAGCCCCCTCTCACTTTAATTTTAGTCTGTTGTTATTTAGTTTTTAAAGTTCTTGGTTTATTAATTATTAATTATATATATACATATATATATATATATATATATATATAGTTTGCAAAGATTTTCTCCCATTCTGTGAGCTGTCTCTTAAATTGTTTCTTTTGTTGTAGAGAATCTTTTTTAATTTTATGAGATCACATTTGTCATTTGTTGGCTTTATTTCCTGAATAAGTAGAATCCTATAAAGAAAGGCCTTGCCTATGCTTATATCTTAGAGTGTCTTCTACTTCTTCCTACAGCAGTCACAGGGGTTCTGGTCTTATAAAGTTCTTTGCTCCCTTTAGATGTGTTTGTGTTCAGAGTGAGATATAGTGAATCTAGTTTCATTCTTCAACATATTGATGCTCAGTTTTCCCAACATTATTCATTGAACTGAGCCTTCTTTCTACAATGTGTATTTTTAGCATCTTTAGCAAAAGTTAGGTGTTTAAAACTGCACGAATTTAACATCTGAATCATCTCATCCTGTCTTTGTTTCTTGGAGAAAGAGTTAAGCTCTATTTTCACAAAGTTCTTCAAGCCTTGGCAAACATAATATCAAATCAGCAATTTTACACTAAAATACTGTGAAAATCTTATACAAATGTTAATATAAACTTCTGAAGTTTGGGTTATTGGCCCCCTAAGTCTGAGGGGTTGGTCCCCAGCACGGTGACACTGAATGTTTCTGGAGCATTTATGAGGTAGGGTTTCCTGGGAGGACTTCAGGTAACTGGAGGTGTGTGGGACATCACAGCTTCTTGTTTCTCTTTTGCTTCCTGGTCTTTAGACCAAGAGTTTCACTTTACCATGTCTTAGCTGTTGCTACCTGACTCTTCTACCAAAAGCCTACAAACAGTGTCCTCCCAAGCATGGACTAGAACTTTCAGACTGTCAAACTGTAAGCCCCAAACAAGACAAAACAAAACAAACAAACAAAACCCCCAAGCCCTTTTCTCTTAATAAGTTATTTTTTCAGGCATTTGCTATTAGTTACAGAAAATTAACAAACACAAACAAAATACCCATCTCAAAAATGAGCACCACAAGACCACTCCAAAATGATGTGCTCAGGTACCTGAACCGCCTAAGAAATTTCAGTGGTCTGTTTTCGTGAATGTCCTTTAACAGATATCTCTTCAGAAATATGCGGTAACATTGGAACAACAAAACTGGACATTTGATGGAGCTTCATATTTCATCTACCACGTGGTGATATCCATCCTCTTCCTGAGTGCCTCCAAGTTTTTGGATCCTTAGTCACTAAATGTAAGGTTCACTTGTTATTTAAACTAAATTATCTCTTCTCTTAAGTTATACATTTTACATATATTTTAATAACCTTAATTTTAAAAGTGAGTCTATTTAAAAAAAAGTCAAAGCACTTTATAGATGCCTTTAAACTCATGGAAACACATAGGGAAAAGAACAGAAATACTTTGTCATAAATATCAACTCAATCCTCATAAGCTTTGTGGTCTTGAGCCAAGTATCTAAAGCTCAGTTTGTTTGGTTACATTAAAGATTATAGTGGAGAAAGGGATGGGAGAAGTGATGCAATTGTATTATTCTTAAATTTCAAAAACATAGTATCTATTCTTTGTAAGTTTACATGGGCTTTCAACATGTCTGACATGGGTTAGGCATTTACTAAATGGTAGCTGTTATTAAAGAAACAGGTGGTGGAAGACAACTATGATTTATGCTATTATATTATGCCCTCTAAAGAGATATGATAAAATCCTAATTCCTAGTACTCATGAATATGAATTTATTTGAAGACAAGAGCTTTTTGGATGTAATCAAGTCAATATGAAGTTGTATTACACTTGAATTGCCCCTGAATTTAATCACTGGTGCTCTTAGAAGGAAAGAATGAAACACACATACACACACACACACACACACACACACACGGAGAGAAAGACAGTGAGAGAGAGAGATAGAAAGAGAGAGAAAGAGAGACAGAGAGACAGAGACAAAAAGGAAGAGCACAACAATCTGAAGAAAGACACAGAGATTGGAGAGATGTCTTTATAAGCAGAAGAGGGAGGTGCAAAAATTGATGGAGCTACTAGAAAATAAGAAGCAAGGATGGATTCTTCCCTAGAACTTTGAGGAAGCACAGCCTTGCTGACATCTTAATTTTGAACATTTATCCCCAAGAGCATACAGAAACTTTCTATTTTCTTAAAGCTACTTTGTTAGGGTAGCATCAAGAAACTAATACAATAATGTGGCTCAAGTTATACACTCGGGCATTAGTGCATCATTAAGAGTATACAATTGTAATGCTGGTTAACAAATTAAGCCAATTAGAAATTCCTTTTGAAGGGTATTCAGCATAGCACCATGGTGGACAGGAGCCATGGGATGAGGCCAATTGCAATAAAATAGAAGGCAACTTTGCTTATGAGTTTAGAATATTCAAAGCGAATTTCAAAGATTGGGTGTTGAACTGTGCATCTCATCAGCTCCATGCTTCTCTTTGTGTGGCTATTTGTGCACATCCTCAGCACCTCCTGGGAGTCATAGAAGGATACGTTCAGATGAAGGTCTTCTTCTAGGAATTGGGCCTATCTTTAAAATGAAAAATGAAAGAAAGAATCGCAACAGAAAAAAAGGCATAAGTGATTGACCGATCAGTTGATTGACTGATATTCATCAGTATTAGGAAAGGAGAGAGAAAACTTACCAAACAGATTCAGTTTAACTGACTTTAAAAGTATTTTTACTAAAACAAACTCCAGATTTTTTAATGAATTTGCTGATTAGTATTTTTTTTCTTTAAGGGTAAATCTTTCAAAGGAGATAATCGTCGAGTCCCAGACTAATTAAGTGTGCTGCCGAGTTCCAGTAGCAACAGTTTCAGACTTTGGGAAAATGTTAATACCAGCACTAAAATTTATTCAGTTAATTGCTCTAATAATCAATAAGTAATTTTCATTCTAAACTAGGTTCTTTATGTGACTTAAATAAACCAGCCAAAGATCATTTACATCTCAATAACAATTCCTAATAATGTCACATCATTAAATTCCACCCTGGTTCTCAATAACGTTGGTTAGTGACCAATAAAGGGACTTATTACCCAGGTTGGGTCCTCGGGGCCCAGAGCGAAGCAGTGGACGCAGGGTTTTCATGGAGCACCAAGGCAGCACAGCAGCCTTTCCTCTCTGGGGACTTTTGCTGCTATCTGTTTGCAGAACGGCCTCGCCCTCCTCCCTCCTTTTACCTGCCTCCTCTCCTTTCCTCTTTTCATTTCCCCCTCTTTCCTAACCCCTTTCCTCTCCATCCTTTTCTTCTCCTACCTTCCTCTCCCTTCTTTCTTCCTCTCATACTTACTTTTAAGTAGAGTAGTTGCTAGTTTAGCATTGGCAAAGATTCATGAAGGGAAGACTGGCTGCATCTTCTTGTCTTTGAAAACGACTAGTAGAAGAATACTTCAAGAAAACCTCAACAACAAGGATTTAAGTCTCTTAAGTTGAAAAAATAAAAAGAAGGAGTAGAGATGCGTGAATTATCTCTGTACTATCCCATGTAAGCATTATTTCTACAAGAAATATCTGAGGCTTACACTTTGATGTTGATTATTTATATTGACCAAGTTAAACCTCTTGCCTCTTTAGGCTGCATTATCTATGTAGTTTTAGGAATGTAAAACGCATTGTGTACCAATGAAAAGTGGTTCTATGGCTAAAATGTGTATAATTTAAGCAACAAAAATCATTACTATTTTAAAATACATTTTTTAACACTGCTTTTGTGATACCAACACACAGGCTGATATTGAAATTTTTATGTTAATTAAACAACCTTAACCACTTGGTAAATTTCAGATATGTACACTTTGTAATTACCTCCATTATTGAAATAGCTAGCTTGATTTATCCATGCCACAGTAACATTGTAGCTTCTGTTATTTTTGTCTTTAGAAAAACAGAGGTCCCAGCGTGGGAATATAAAACTATTACTGTAAATTAAATATTAAAGCTAACTTATTCTTGCATAAGAATGCTGTCAAATAATGATGATAACTGTTGCTAAGATAGAAGGTATTTTTTGGCTTTTTTTGAAGCACAAATTAAAATCCAATTTCTGTTCTTTTGGTAAATTGTGTGTAGTTAGGGTATACGGTTTTACTGATGGCAGTAGCTTAAGGGGGAGACTATTATGGTCTTAGTTTAGCGATTAAGAAATACAACATTTGTTGAAGGGCTAGGCCTTTTAGTCTAGAATGGATTATCACTTGATCCTTCCTTAAGCATTTTTATACAGAAGTGCATTATCCTTGGAGCCACCCTGGGCTCTATGCCTCATTAGCTTGGGTGTTAGATAAATCAAAGGCAGCCTCAGAGACAAAGATAAGCAAACTGCAGGCCAGCAAGATGATGATGTATGGATCCAGGAGGCTAATAGGAAAGTATTGACAGGAAAGTGGTGTGCTTATCCTGCAATCACTGCATATTGCAATGAGAGCTCCCCAAAGCAGATGGGATACACTTCAGGGAATGCACGGCAACAAGACTGCTGGGCAGAAATGGATCCTTGTGTTTTAAATTCTAACAAGAACTTGGTTTCTTTTAAGCTGTGCTTTAAATGCATGGAAATGTGTAGTGGCCTAAGCCAGGGCAAATTCTGAAAAGAGAATCTCATTTCAAAAGACCAAGTTGTTGGAATTATTTCATTGCATAGTGAGGAAATAATCACACATGCTCACTGTAATTAGAACTGTCCCAACAGTCTTTAATTCATGATGGAGTTTTCTTCCACTTGCCTATGTGTTCTATCAGTCTTTAATGCATTATAAAGCATGCTCTGGAGCTAAATTAAATTTCCTTTTGTTTTTCCATGGTCAGTATCTTTAGACCAAATTGTTATTTTAAGATTATGTACAGTCTTAAGATTAATTTTTACCTCAAGGTTTTAGAAACTGTGAACTTTCTATATTTCTGAAGCCAATGTGATTATTTTAAAATCTAAAAAAATGTAATACTATGATTATCCTACCTATTAGCATTCAGAAAAACATCCATAAATACCCATTTGACCTGAGCCTACAGGGTACTACCCAGGGTTGAAGGTTAACTAGCAGAATTGATTTTCAAATTGTGATATACTCCTTTTCTCACCTCTTTCCTGTCTCATAGTGGAATTCACTAGTCTACTCTAAATGGTGGCACAGACTTTTTAGAAGTTTGAGCAACTGTTATCTTCCTGGCTCACTTCCTCTGTTTCCAGGACCATGGAATTCAAATGTACCCACCCTGATGGTGTCTGAGGATTTAGGAGGGTTCTGCACCCCCAATGGCGGGATGGTTCTGTACATAGTACACACACTGATTCCTAGGCTATGCAGAGGGAGGCTGGTCTGCTTCAGTCCCAGGTCAATATATTATAATGATGGGTAAGGGTCAGACTTCAGTCAGTAAGGAAGCAATAATAAACAAGAGAGGCATCAAGAAGAAGTCATAAGAAAGCCTCTCTGCAAATGAGCAGCCATAAACTATAAGAATGTGTGTGTTTTTGCTACTGCTGGTGTATCTCACAATCTAGAATTTTCCTATATTTAAAACACAGGGCTGTTTCATCTCATGTAGTGTAGCGATGAACTTACTGTAAGTATTCTGTTGGAATAGTTAGCCTATTTTACTTCATAGTAGTTTTTTTCTCACCTGGGATTATCTCTTGTTCAAAGGCAAGAAGAGACATTTGAAAAAAATTAATTTAATTATCTTTGAGCATAATGAACAAGGAGTCAATAAAAACCCTACTGCCAAGTCTGTGTTTTACAGATGAGAAGAGGTCCCTTCTACTACCAAATGGAACCACTTGCCAAGGGCCCAACAATTAGCGACTGGCAGAGTGGGACTGGATGCTGACATTTAGCTTGATTTCCTGATGTGCTGCCTCTCTCTTTAATCAGCATCGGATTTGTAGGTGGGAAGCGGGGGAGGCAGTATGCTACTGTCACGGAATGTGAAAAGGCTACCCATTACCTACAAAACAGGCCTGAATCACAAAGTGAAAAACAGCAGTTCCAGGCCATCGGTCCTTAACATAATTTAAGCATTCATATAGAAATGCAGGAGACCATCCTGTCTCTGGTCCCAGTGACTGGCTAGACCAAAGCTCATCACACCGTGTCACTTGGTGCCAGCACCTTCAGGAGTTACTTTTAGTTTAACAGGGAAGATACTTGGGCCCTCCTGCTTGTCTACATAGGACTGATTGCTTGGTGTACTGATTGATTTCATCTCTTCTTTTTTTTCTCCAAGAAATTCTGACTTAAAGTGTGTGTGTGTGTGTGTGTGTGTGTGTGTGTGTGTGTGTGTGCACTCACGCACATGTCTGTCTATCTGACTGTGTCTTCATGGTGTATGAGAATATGCTCACTCATGAAGGCCAGAGATCAGTGTTAATTATATTTCCCCTATTGCCTTGCCACACGAGAAAAAAAAAAAAAGACAAGGTCTTTCATTAAATCCATTTGGGCTAGACTTGGGGGGCAGGGTAGTGATCTCTAGAGATGTGTCTACCTTCTCCCTCCCCTTTCAGTACTGGGGTTACAGAAATTCAACCCCATGCTTGGCTTCTTAAAAGGGTCCTCTGACTTGAGAAGTAGGCACTATATCCACTAAGACCTCTCCCTAACTGCTAATTTAAAACTTTATAAAAACAAGTATGAGAGCTATTATTTCACAGAAGACTACAAGAGTGTTTTTTTTTTTTCCTTCTGGCAAGGACTACCAATTAATCACACAAGTGCTATAAAAAAAATCTAAGAGAAGATGCCAATTGGTTTACTCATGTCTACAGGGTTGGTCATAAACACAGGCACTGTCCTCAGCCAAGAGAAATCATTAGGCCACCTATTTTCAATTTTGGCTCTGAAATTTTGCTGTGCTTGCCTAGAGACCTATCCCATCTCAGGAATCTGGGGAGGAAACAGTCACATGAGGCCCCACAATGCACACAAATGGACTGATCAGGCTGTTTTTGACAAATCAATTCAATTACAATTTAAATGCATTCCATTCAAAGACCTTAAATTCATAGTTCAATGTCCTGGAATTACCTGAAGCATCGTTTTAAAAATTATATCCATAAATGTACTAGAAGTCATATGATGCCTGCAACCTTCTTCCTTAGAAAGGATGCCTGTCTCTCTAAGGTCCTTAGGAGACTGCAGGGGAATCAGACAACCAAAGGAACCAAGTCCAGACCCACGCCTCGCAGGACAGCAAGAGTGAACAATAGCCTCGCAGTGTTCCTCATTCTCTCCTCTGCAGGCAATTTGTGTTCTTGGTAACTGTCATTTGTTTCATTTCGACCTCTGAAAACCAACACTGTAACTCCCAACTGGTGCCCTCTCCATCACACTCTGCCTTTGTTCTGCTAGCCTGGGCTGCTGCCCCCGCACTGCCCATTAGCCCAGGGAGCATTGTGATTAATGCACTTGCTGTGAGCTCCAGCCAGCAGGCTCAGCCCCAGGCTGCTCCCAGCGGCTGGTCTGGAGCAGTCACCGGTGGCCCTGTACCTTTAACGGGTCTGTCTCCCTTTATCTGCCTGCCCCGGGCCTGCAGCTGGGCCTCTTCATGGCCTGACCCACCTCCTTCTGCACCCTGGGACTCTGGCAGGGTGCGTTCATTACTCATCTGTGACAATAACCCATCGAGTAAGATGTAGAACTCAATTCCAGCAGAAAGACCTATAATGTTGGAGTCAGGAGGTTATCGCTGAGGGACCTGCACCTTGCTCCTCGCCGCTCTTATCGAGAGCTTTACAGGCTCTGCTGGGGCCAGCATCTTGTAAAGCTGAGGGTGGCAGATTTGGCCTCAGATTAGTATACATCTTCCTAAGTGGTGCTACATTTAATTAAAAAGTAAACCTTAGTTAATTTTTTTTTTTTTGTTATTGTAGTGTAAGGACACAGAGAAGTGCATCGTACAGTATGGGTGGTAGAAAGAGAGAGAAAGCAGATGTCTGGACGCTTCTGCCCCTGATGTCGCTTGCCCTGAGCACTCTCGGTAGCATCTGGGCCTCCTCTCTCTGTGTATCCCAACACTTCTCTCAATACCAGAGCCCGTGGGATTTTGCCCTGGAATACATTGCACAGCATGGCTGTTGAGTCCTTTCCCCACTCAAGCCTTTTATATTTTCCTGGAGGAGTAGGGTTTTTGAGCTGTCAAATGGACTGTCTCACATCTCCGGGAAATTCTAATTTGAAAGTAATTAGAAAAATTAATAAACGAACACAACTGCAAAGGGGTGGGGCCGGGGTAGGGAGAACTGTCCCAGGAGCATGTCTTTTCATCATTCAGTCGTTCCCTATAAACATTTACATCGTAGTAGAAAAGTCAAACGGCCTGAGTTCTCACCAGACTAACCTCCATGCTAAGCGGCGAGGTCTTCCTTACCCCTGCCGTGTTACTTGCTGTGCATTGTGCGTTTTAACTTCTCGGCTTGTCCTGCTGTCACTTCCACCATGCCAAGCTTGGGATATGTTCACTGGAAAGATCCTCAGACTATCACAGAGAGTATCATCCCTCCCAGGTCTCTCTGCATTAAAAAAATGACATTTCTGCCTGGAAAATTAGACAGGATTTCACAGAAGTCCACAGGCCTCAGATCATTAATGGACTTGCAGCTAGGTTTTTACTTTTAATTGTTCTTGCTATTTGAGAAAGTCCAAGTTAAAAATCTAAACAAGCCTTCTTAGAGCCTGTAAATGTCACCAACATGATGATATTTTAAGAGGTAAAAACATTCCCGTGATGGCTGTTCTTGGTTGTCAATTAGACTACATCTGGAATTCATTAAAACCCAATGGGCTGGGAACACCTGTGAGAGATTTTTTTTTTCTAAATTAAATCATTTGAAGTGGGGAAACCCACTTTTAATCCAGATCTTTTGAGGTGGGAAGATCCACTTTTAATCTGGACCACACTTTCTAGTGGCAGCCTATATAAAGGACATGGGAGAGGGAAGGTTTCCCCCTTTGCCTGCTTGCTTTCACTCTTACTTTCTCTGGCAAGTTCATTCCTTCATGGACATTACAGCCTACTTCTCTGGGATTCTGGGGTATTCTGAAGACCAGCTGAGACATCCAGCCTTGTGAACTGAACAACTACTGGATTCTTGGAACTTCCGTTGATAAACAGTCATTGTTGGACTAGCTGGACCACAGTTTGTAATCCAGTGGATCTCAACCTTCCTAGTGCTGCGACCCTCTAATACAGTTCCTCATGTTCTGGTGACCTCCAACCGTAAAATTATTTTCATTGCTACTTCATACAATAATTTTGCTACTGCTCTGAATCTTAATGTGAGTTATCTGATACATAGGATATCTGATGTAAGACCCTATAAAAGAGTCATTTGCTATTGTACTCTAAATGGATTTGTCATCTACCTTGGCAGATCCGAAGCAGCTTTTATGACTTGTCCTAAAATAAAGTCAAACTTAATTCCTCCACCCTACCTACCCCTAAAATAAACAAACAAACAAACAAATAAATAAAAGTGTCATTTGACCTCCAAAAGGGTCACAACCCATAGGTTGAAAACCATATATACCATTTTAATAAATACACACACACACACACACACACACACACACACACACACACACACATATATATATTCTATAAATTCTGTTCCTCTAGAGAACCCCGAATAATACAATTACTTATTTCCAAAATTCACTTGACTGTAAAGTTTCTTTGAGCAGAATTTGTGATATGTTCATAAAACATACTTGAAGATGGCTGGATCTTTTTCTGTAAGACATGTGAAAGGCTTTGCTTATATTTAAAATTCCCAGAGAAAGTCAAGAGTTAGGAGTAAGGATGACATAATAAAGAGCACATTTGCTAAAGTATGTGAAACTTGCATCAATTTGTAGACTGGAAAGTTGATGTTAGTTCTGACTGTGGGAAGTAACTTTCTGGTGCCCCTTTTACTGATGCCTGAGCAGAACATCATACCCACAAGCTCCCTGGGAGTCAGCTGGTACCTTTGTCAGCACCCAGGTACCTGCTTTGCCATACGCACTGGAAATGAATGTATCTCTCCATATGCTTCTTAGAAGGTCAGTATCTAATTTATCCTTCTATTTCCTAGAATACTATTGGATACATGGTTGGCCTTAACAAATGTTTGCTGAGGGAACAAATCAACCAGTGACTAAAATCCCACTTTATAAACACAAGTATTTTGAAAACTACATGAGGATCAAGACTCGTCCTCTGCCACTTCTTAAAAAATTCAAGACACCTCAGTCCTATTATGAGAAAACAGAAAGAACAATTGTATCAAAGTTGCGGCAAGGTTATTATGTGTAAGGGACGGTGCCTCTGCATCTAGTCTCCTGATTTTTGTGTTCGGTCTCTGAGGTAGTTGTTACCATCTGACAATTAGATTAGATAATAATGTTAGCTGTCTCACTGGAGAGACAGGCGAGAGAAGCGAAGGACGATCTGCAGTTGTGCAGAGTGCTCCGCGAAGGAACACAGGGATGTGAAACCAGGCTGGCCGCAGTCCAAAAGCTCACCTTAGGCACATCAGTGCGGCTCTGTTCTACCGACAAGGAAATGCAGTATGTAGAAAAGTACAGGGCAGTGTGATTCTTACTTGGATGAATGTTAATTAGCTAAGAAAATGCATGAATAAATATATATGACATTGTCCTGACTTTGCGGTGGGGCATAGCACAAAGCCATCAGGTTTTAGAGTCTGATGCTTTGCTCCAATTTTCTTGTAATACTTGATATTAAATACTTCATGGTTCTCTTAGTTAATTTGATACAATTATGCTGGATTTTTCCCTCTTTCTTTTACATTTACAACTTCTGAAGGGAAGTTAGAACCTGGCACACTCCATCTTGCCCTACCTCTGGCACTGATTTAGTTTGATGTCTGTTATTGTCATAAACAATATAACCAAAAGCAGCTTGGGGAGAAGTTACAAGTTACAGTCAGCGTGGAGGAACACCAAGGTAGGAACTCAAGGCAGCATCTTGAGGAAGAAACCCTGAAGCAGAGATAATGGAGGAACGCTGCTCACTGGCTCCCTCTCTGCTTAGCATGTTTTCAGCTATCTTTCTTATGTCACACAGGGTGAACTGCTTAGGGATGGAACTGCCCACAGTGGGCCGGACCCTCCAGACATGCCTACAGGCCAATTTAATAGAGGCAATTCTGTAGTTGAGGCTTTTTCCTCTCAAGCATATCAAATTGACAATAAAGACTAGCCATCACAGACACTACCCTCATCTATGCTGACAGATTTCATCACTGACTTGGTTGTCAAATCTTTTTCCTAATTTTTATTCTCATGATTTCTATATTATTCAAAACTGTTTGTAAAAGTGACTGATCTTTATTAGAGATAGTCCCACTTTAAATAATAATCCTTTATTGTACACAATCTTCAAATTACAATAAAAATACAGAGATGCTAAAATCACTTGTTTGCTCATTAATGAATAATAAAGATATTAATATTTTAGCTTATTTCATCTAATTACTAACTATATGTATAAATTTTAGATATTTTTTAAAACTTTGAGTCTCTGCATTTATTTAAAAGCACACATAAACATTAACTCGTGTATTTACATTTCATTTTAGATCAAAATTTTAATGACCATGCTTCTTCACTTTTTGACATTTTCCATTTTCCTTAGAATCTAAACATCATGATACATTTTTCTGAGGAATGAAGTTTATTTTGCCTTACAGTTTGGTGGTACACTGTGTCATGGTCAGGAAGGCACAGCAGCAAGAGACTGATGCAGCTGGTTACTTCCCCTCCAGTCAGGAAGCAGAGAGAAATGAGTGCTGATGTTCAGTTCAGTCTCATTTTTTCATTGAGTCTGGGACACCAGTCTGTGGTATGGCCCCATCCATATTCCCGGTGGGTCTTCCCTCTCAACCCATCTGGAAAATTCCCTTATAGACTTGCTAGAGGCTTGTCTTCTAGGAGATTATAGATCCTGTCAAGTGGACAATGTTAGCCACATGATAAATTTTTTAAGAATTTATTTTAGTTTAATTATATGTATATGTGTGTCTGTGTGTATATGCATACATGAAGAGGGCTGAGTCACCCAACATAGGTGTTAAAACCAAGCTCTAGACCCCTGTAAGAGCAGCAAGTGCTCTTAAACTGATGAACCACATTTCCAGTCATGATTATATCTCTATCTACATTTAGATATATCTGTCTACCTATATCTATACTATATGTCATATATATCTATATATCTATATCTAAGTATAGATAGATAGATAGATAGATAGATAGATAGATAGATAGATAGGTAGGTAGATAGGTAGAAAGATAGGTTTAATTGTCCTGCCTCAGACTTCCAATACATGTTGAATGGAAATGACAAGCATGATTTTCTTGCTCCTCTTGCAAAAAGAATAGACTTGCACTTGTTATTATTGAGTATGATGTTGTTTGTGGGTGTGTCATACATGGCTTTTATTATATGGAAATGCATTCCCTTTTAGCATTTTGTTATTTTCATCTTTGTATTTGTGTGTGTGTGTGTGTGTGTGTGTGTGTGTGTGTCCATGTGTGTATGTTTGTGTGTGTATAGGCATGCATGTGGAGGTCAGAGGACAACTTCAAGAATCAGTCCTGGCCTTGCACCTTGTTTGAGGAAGGAGCTCTTGGTCTTAGTTACACAGAACAAAGCCACTGGTCCAGAGATGTCTGGGAATTCTCCTGTCTCTGTCTCTCATCCTGCCACAAGATTGCAGGACGGCGAAAGGGCATTACTGTGTCCTGCTTTTCATGTGGATCCAGGGGATTTGAACTCAGATTCTCATGTTTACATGTTAAGGGCTTTAGTTACTGAAGCCTCTCTAGAGACCTTTTTTTTTCATTTAAAAAGTTATTAATTAAAATTAAATTTGTTCTTTGACAATTTCATACATGTACACAATGCATTATTCTTATCCTCACCATCACACTCCCTCGTATCTCCCTCTCATGGTACACATTCTTATATATTCATCTTTTACTGCCTATTTTACTATCGAATATAGTTCCTAAATTTTTTTAAATATTAACATTTTGGGCTTTTGATACATGATATTCATATTCAGGAGCATTAGTCACACATTTTCTAACATGACTGCATCTGTTCATTTAAGTATGGTGTCAAAGCTATTGTACTTGAGACAGTTTACAAATACTACTTAGCAGGGACCTGCTAAAGAAGACCTAGAACACCTGCATAGCTGGGGAGACCCAGGGTCCCTTGTGAACATCCTAGTGTGTGAAAATCTGGCCATGACATACATGACACCGGCAACGGGGGACTGAGACCGCCTACAGTCAGAGCCGTAAGGACACAGCTGAGGACAGTAAGTCAGCACTTCTCAAATCTCGACAGTCTGCTCATTTTAAACACAGCCATCTAACCGTTGACTCTTCCAGAATTCCTCTTTCTTCTTCCACCTCAAAGTCAGGATCAGAGATGCGAGCAATCAGACTACGTGGGAAACGCAGTGTGTGTAATAAAGATCAGGATGAGCATCCCCAAGTGTTTTAAATAACTCCACATAAAATAAAAACTACCGTGATGTACGTATAATGCTGACAAGATCATTTACATCAAGGGCTGAGAGAAGATACCCCAAAAGTCAAATTCTAAAAGTTTCTGCAATTTACAGCCGAATAGAAGCACATTCGGAATATCTGTTAAAGAGGTTTTAGCAAAATTATAAAGCAGATTCTTCTAAAATTCTGATTTTAAAGCAATGACTCTTAATAGAAAACAAGTAACCATTCCACTGAGATGTCCAACTGCTGGGATGGAACCACACAAGCCAGCTGGCCCACTCTAGAGAAAAAGTGTGTGAGAGACACAGAATGACACCATCTCAAGACTAGCATTTGAGTCACCTGCTGCAAGTGTGTCCAAAGCTAGAGGTGTTTCTAGATTTCCCAATTACGCCAGTTAATAAATCTTTTAGAAGCTTAAATCATTTAATTACAGAATAGTCATATGTAAAGACTACTTCAAAGTGATATAAGCAAAGTTGCTGTGTTCTTCTATTTTTCTAAAATAGCTACAAGATTACTGTTAGGTCTCACAGGTGATCCCCATATTCAGAAATGAGCTCAGGATGGACCATCGAAGGGTTTCTGGCAATTAGATAAAAGCCAGCATTCACAAACTTTTGAAACATGTTTCTGTCCCCCGCAAAGAAGTCATTTCCCTTACCTATGGCAGAAGGAACATATGGCTCTCCAATTGACATATACATGTAATACCTATCAGCATATCAAAGCCCATGCTGACCCCTCAGCTCCCTCAACATCACAGGTACCTGTTATACATGCCAAAGTCCATGCTAGCATCCCAGCCCTTCTCACCTCCTCTTCTACCGTAAACTCCCTCCAGCTCACGGGCCATGGGATCCTCCACCTAATTTACTCATCCTTCTTATAACACACTGATCTTACTATTCTCTCTCTCTCTCTCTCTCTCTCTCTCTCATGCACAGGCTATCAACTTTTCTGTCACTGTGCTATAGCCTCTATCTCTTGCTATCTCGCATTCGCCATTATTCTCCCCTGCTATCTCTCTCCCATTCTCTTGCCTCTCCCAATTCCCCAGCCCTGGACATGTCCAGTCTGGTTCTCTTTCTACTCTGGACTCTTTCATGTGCCTCTGAATATTTTATCTCTCTTATTCACAATAAAAGCCTTCCCCCTAACAATGGAGTGGTCATGTTGGCAGTTTCTTTACTGTGCCCCTCACATACAAGTGCTATTGATGAACAAAGTTGAAGATGTTTCATTTCATCATCTCTTTAATTAGAAGTCTGACTAGCACAGCACCTGAGAGAAAGTTCTAAGTCATCTGAGTTTAATCTGGGTTCAACTAATTGATAGCTGAGTGACTGCACAATTATATAACTTCTCTGTGTCCCATAGTCCTCGTGTATAAAATAAAGGATAACTGACTCCTGGGGTTGTTGTAGTAATTTAATGAGTTCATGCCAGTAATACATTAGAATAGCACCTGGTGTGCATAGCACACTATACATCTTACTATTGTTATCACAGACTAACATTGTTGCATGCAACAGATTGTGAAATTTTTGTACTATGTGTGAGCATTTCAGGTCTGACAACAGGAGAGACATAAGAATGAAGATCATTGTACTGTATAGGATCTCATTTCTCTAACTAGTGTGATATTAACTTTGACCTCTTGGCATACTGCTTAGAGATAATGGCTACAAATAGTAGAACAAAAAGAAAAACATGTCATTTGTCGGAATGCCTTCAGTATTCACATTGCCATGATACATCATTTGCAAATGTAACAGTGTGCATATCATTCCTCAAGACAAATCAAACATATTGTTGCAATGTATGTCTAACTTCTGAATTGTGCCCTATCAAATATTTTACCCTTCTTAGTGAAGCTGTATCTCTAAAGCCATTGCATTTCTTACCTTATTGTGAAAATAGCTTTTTCAAGTGATATCTAATAAGAAAGTAAAAGCATTCATTCCAAAGCCCTAGTTTTGGACAGTACATTATAAGTTTATCTTTATAGCCTCTTCTAATGCACATATATTTACTCAAGTTTTGATGAATGTGAAAGTTAAGAGCAAAGCCATTACCTTAAACATAGCATGTTACATTCATAAAACATGCATATGTAAAGAATAAGAGCAAATTTTTTGTATTAATAATCTGTGGTAATTTGAATATGTATGGCTTCCATAGACTTATGTGTTTGAAGACTTGGCCCATAAGGAAGGGCACTATTAGGAGGTATGGCCCTGTTGGGGTGGGTGTGGCCTTGTTGGAGGAAGTGTGTCACTGTGGGGGTGGGCTTTGAGGTCTCATATATGCTCAAGCTACACCCAGTACACAGTCTCTTTCTGCTGCCTGCAGATCAAGATATAGAACTCTCAGTTCCTTCTCTAGCGCTATGTCTGCCTGCATGCCAACATGTCCCACCATGGTGATAATGGACTAAACCTCTGAAACTGTAAACTAATCCCAGTTAAATGGTTTTATTTGTATGAGTTGCTGTGGCCCATGGTATCTCTTTACAGAAATAGAAACTCAAGCTAAGACAGAATCCTTAAGGAAAGACATTTCTGCATTAATGGAGGTTTCGAGATCCAATTTCATGGGGTTTTGTTTGGTTTTGGTTAGGAATGGAGGGTTTTTATTTTGTTTTGGTTTGGGTTCTGTGTTTTGAGCTAGGGTCTTGTGTAACCCATGCTGGACTCGAGAGGTTCATACAGCTGACAATGACCTTGAATTCTCACCCTTTCCTTCTCCTCCAGAATTGTTTACCACCGTGATCAGTTTATGGGTGTTGGGGACTGAACCCAGGGCCTTATGCATGCAACACAAGCATCTGTTAGATAGTTACATTATCAGCCCACAGCTAGTTTTCTTACATAGTTCTACTTGGTTAATATAAAAAATTAGATAGAAACAATTTTATAAATAACAACATTGGTAATTGCTAATCCATTTGGATGGAATTCGAGGCACTGTTCAAATAGAAAACTATTTGCCAAAAACATCACAAGAAAGGAAGCTATAGATCAATATCTGATAGAAGCATAGATTCAACATTTCCCAAGAAAATATTAGTAAATAAATCCAAAAAAGTATAAAGTGAAGTATATGCCATAATTAAATGGGATTATTTCTAAATATGGTGTGCTGATTCAGCATCTGAAGGTCAGTCCTATAATTCATCACATTCATAGGCTTAAGAAGAAAAATTATGTAATTATATCAATGGATGCAGAGGAAGTATTTATTAAAATCCAATGCCCATTTATAATTTTACCTAGACTCTCATTTTTTAGCCCTGGCTGGCTAAGAACTCATACTTGTATCCACCTGTATCTGCTGCATGAGTGGGAAGCAGGTATTCTTGTTCACATACAAGGTCTCAACAGTAAAAAGGTGTCAGTTTCCCTTTACATGATATATAGGCCAAAGGCAATCAAATTCCTAGCAAGAAACCAAAAGTATTGAAAATATTCACACGCTGATTTAACAGTTTATAAGGAAAAGCAAAAGACCTAAAGAGGCATATAATATTGAAAGAAAATAGCTCAGTTGGAGTACTGACCTTACCTTAACTTGAAGAATTATTATAATCCTATAGTCATT
Source organism: Peromyscus aztecus (assembly GCA_902168405.1). NCBI lineage: Eukaryota > Metazoa > Chordata > Mammalia > Rodentia > Cricetidae > Peromyscus > Peromyscus aztecus. Next base: position 40,156 of record CABHPQ010164533.1, on the reverse strand, counting down.
TAGAAGTGTGGTTTTGGTGGAAGAACAAACAGCTCAAGTGAACACAACAGAGTCCAAAATTAAACCCAGTTATACTAGAAATGGTGTTGCACAGTTATAATCCTAGTGCCCAGGAGACCAAGGCAGGGTTGCAGTTTTGAGGTCAACCCAGGCTACATAGGATAATCCTGCATGAAGAAAAAGAGAAGGAAGGGAGAGGGAGAGGAGCAAAAGTTGCAATTATGGGCTGACTTTTCTAAACAGCATCTCAAATGGAGCATAAGTCTAAATACAGAGTACAAAGTTACAGAACTTGTAGGGTATAACAGAGGAAATCCACGTGATATTGATCCTACCAATGAGAACACCACCAAAAGCTGCTCTTCCAGAGGTCCTGAGTTCAGTTCTCAGCAACCACATCATGGGTCATAACCATCTAAAATGAGATCTGGTGCCCTCTTCTGGCATGCAGGCAGAACACTGTATACATGATAAATAAAAAGAAAAAAATATGACCCATGGGAGAAAAAAATTTTACTTAGTACATAGCTTTGTTTTAAAATTTGGTGAGAGTGATTTACTCTCTATTAATATTGTATGGTAATACTTAAGATGATTGTTTGAAAACAAGTGTATAGCATAAAATAAGTATTACTGTGAGTTCGAGGCCAGCCTGGTGTACAGAGCAAGATCCAGGACAGGCACCAAAACAACACAGAGAAACCCTGTCTCAAAAAAGACCAAAAAAAATATTACATTAAAAATGACTTTACTGTTCTGGCTTTGGGCCACTTTTTATTCAGAGAAAGAACTTCCTTTAAGCTGATCCACTGACTTGATAGAGAAGACACATGGGTCTTATCTTACTTGTTAAAGTCGACAGAAGCTCTCTTGTGAGCATGCTCAGTGGTGGGTATTTTCTGATATCTTCTACCTGGAAAACTGCATTAAAACGCTTTCTCCATACTTTGTTGTTGCAAAGTCACTGTCTCCCTATGCAGGTGACTGTACAAAGCACAGCTCTTTGTTTTCCAAAGGAAATAGGAGAACTTAATCTGGGCTGAGTTATGAGTCACATTATCCAGGACATGAACTCAAGTTGATGAAATGACATGTTTCACAGTGGTAGGAGTTTATAGGAACTTTTTATTATCACAAAACAAAAGAGAGGGTACTGGAGAGATGTTTAACGGGTTACAAGCACTTACTGCTCTTGCAGAGAAACCTGATTTAGTTCCCAACATCCACATTGGGTGGCTGGCAACCACCTCTAACTGCAGTTCCAAGGGATCCCATGTCCTCTTTTGGCCTCTGCAGGCACCTGCACAAGTGTGGCACATATATGTGTTGTGTGTGTGTGTGTGTGTGTACATATGTATTCAGGCTCAGAAAATGCATTTTTTAAAAATGTCATAAGCCAGTGCCTTCACTCGGTACTTTTTTTGGACATCAGGCTGGGAGTTATAGTAAAGCAGGGAACTATATACTAAAGGTCTCAGATGTTATCTGATGACATTCTTAACTTTGAGGTTAGTTACATTCCACAAGTTTTACCTAACACTTCCAAGGATGGAGGACCAGGGGCTGGAGAGATAGTTCAGGAGTTGAGAGCATTGGCTGCTCTTCCAGAGGTCCTGAGTTCAATTCCAGCACCCACATGGCAGCTCACAACTGTTTGTAACTGTAGTTCCATGAATTGATGCCCTCTTCTGCTGTGCAGACAAAACACCCAAACACACAAAATAAATAATTTTTGAAAATGGATGTGAGGATTAGATACAAATATTGATGGTAAATGACTATTAACGAGGATAAAGAAAGCCCAGGATAGTTTTGGCCCTGAATCTGCAATGTTCTGACTCCACAATCAAAAAGTTCTACTAGTCGGTTTGCAGATCCTTTAGCCCAGATACGGCTTTCTCCAGAAACTGCAGATCACGAGGGTCATTCTTGACAGGTGTTACCTTGTGCTTCTAATGTCTATGATTTTTTTTCACTCAACTGATAAATACATAATTCCATGTTGGGGAGTTGGGGAAGTTAAGTACAAGTACAGGAGAGAGTGGCTTTTCAGACACTAAAAAGTGTCCATCAAAAGATTTTTCTGTCACATCTGTACTTCATTCACTTGCTCATTCATTTATTCAAGAAACCTTGCGGAGGACTTGGGTATTAGGCACTAAATGTGGGCCCTGGAACATGAAGGCATGCCCCTGCATCCACTGTCTTGTCTTCTAGAAGTCTTTTTTCCATTGGTGGGGGTATACAAAATCATGGGGCTGGGTATGTTGGCTCATGCCTGTATGCTGGGTAGCTGAGACTGATCAGGAAGAAAAATTTAATAAATTCGATTCAATTAAATCTTCAAACGCCACTGAGAAGAGGATGAAAAGGCAAACCACAAACTGCAGGAAACCTTTTTAAACAACATATTTGAAAAGGGTGTGTACTCAAAACTACAAACAGAAGCGCTTGAAAAGAAAACAATTCAAAACAAAGAAAGGCTGGAGAGATAGCTCAGCAGATAAAAGCATTGGCTGTGCAAGCAAGGGACTGAAGTTCGTAACTCCAGAGCCCACAGAAGAGCCAGGGAGGTGTGGAGTCCCCTCCACTCCAGTTGTCCCAGCACTCGAGAGGCAGAGGCAGAAAATCCCAGAGCAAACCGGCTAGTCAGGCAGGTTCAGTGCCAGACCCCACCAAGGCGTATATGGTAGAGAGTAATGGAGGGAGACACCCTGCTATCAGACTTGAACCTTAACACACACATGCATACATGGGTATTTCTGCACGCGAATGAGTATACACACACACATGCACACGCAAGAAAGTCACATTAGTTACCAATGCTGTCCTAACATTTTATTTATAAATGAAATAAAAGATCTGAACAGCCATCCCATTAAAGGACGTGATAAGCACAAGAGAAAATACTCAGGGTTTTATACTATTGTGTAGTTGACAATTAAAATAATAATGAGATCTTTCTTCATGCCTATAAGAATGACTAAAATCCAAATACTGACAGCAAAAATTGTGCAAGAATATTACCAGTAGCTTTCCTCATAATTGCCCAAACAGGATCCAGTTACTATGACAGCCTTCAATGAGTGACCAGATCAACAAACCACACATCAGAGGTGGAATATTATTTTGTGATTTAAAAAAAAGGAAAAGATAAACAGAAGCCTGGAGTCAATATTGATAAACAAAAGAAGCCAGTCTGAAAAATCAACATATTATATTCTCCCAAGCATAAGACACCATGGGAAAGGCAAATTAAAAAGTAAAAAGATCAGTTATTGCCATGGATAGAGATGGGGCACGGGGAATCAGAGACCAATGAAACTATTGTGTCTGATATTAAAATAGTAGGTTCATAATATTATTTATTTTCAAAACTCATAGAATTCTACTTGGAGAAAAGCAGCTACCCAAACAAACTAAGAACTTTTGTTAACAATAATGAATCAAACTTAATTTGTCAGCTGTGACAAATGGAGCACACAAATGCAATATAGGAGCAGCGTGAGAAAAACAGCAATCTCTGTACCCTCTGTTAAACTTTTCCTCAAACCTGAAACTGCTTTAAAAACAAATACACTAATAAAACCATTTATTTGATCTCTTATAATCCCTTATCAAATTATGGTGAAATAAATGAATGATATTTACTGGTTGGATTCATTTGTCAAAATTACCAAATTGAGTAGTAGGTATTCCAGGGGGAATATCATGTAAAATCCAATGCTAATTGAAAAATCAGCCCCTTTGCCTTTGTCGACTCATGTGCTCACACACGTACACACACACTGCCCATATGGTCAAATACAGCTCAATGAACACAGCCAGAAATAAAGATCCTATGCTCTGTTAAGGTAAAATTACAATCTGAAAATTCATCATCAGCTTGTGTTTGCTATCCAACTGATAGCCACTGTGTGATGGCGTCTATATTCTTTATATGCTATTTGTATTGGCCACGGGTAAGTATAGATCATGCTTTTTTTGTAAGTCATCTGCAGCTGCCCTTAAGTTGTAGCTATGCTATCCAAGTCAAGCAGCTAATGAGAACAAATGGGATCAGCTCTAAGGAGAAGGAGCAATTCTGGACTGTGGGGCTGGAAGAACGCTATCGATTGATGCGATATTGGTGAGACAGCCTCACTCAGAAGTCATCAAGGGTTAAATGTCAGCCTTGGGGGCATATTGAGCAGTGGTCCTCAAGAGGTCAGCTCTGCACCTGGTGCTGTTTACTGTTTTCACAAGTGACTCCAGTGATGGACTCTGGGTGTGTATCTCATGCTGGCGAAGGTGGTAATTCATAATCCACGAGACATGGTCAAGAAATAGAAAGGTGTTAAATGTACATTGGAAAAGTGTAAGGAATCACATATCATAAAATGGATTATCTGTGCAACATGGAATGGGCCTGTTAGAAATCTTCACCAGGGCCCTACTTTTGTTTCCTTGGCTGATCTATCCCTAAGTAGGCCTGGGTAGGAAGGCCTATCTCCCTAGGTGAGTTCATCTGAGACATTCTTTGCTGCATGAGTCCCCAGTGACGAAACTGGAATGGATTGAGACTTGGAAGGATCCTTAAAGAGCCATGACATGAATTTGGCAAAACCTTTAGCCCTTTATCACCATTAGCAGAGAGTCACAGGACCTATGGGATCACGAGCAGAGATCCTCACAGTGTGCCGCCCTATGGAAAGCAATAGGGAGGTTCCTAAGGGACTGAAAATAAAGCCTCCCAGATGCCAGCGCTCTGCCCTCCGGGTTTATGCCCAGTGGAGGTGGGAGCACTGCTTGGCTAAGTATCTGTGCTCCGGTGCTCCCTACAGCACTCTCCCCAGCAGCCAAGGTGAGAGCATGGCGGTAGATGATGCCGTCAACAGAAGAACGGCTAAAGAACGCCTTACAGTCAAGCGTCTCTCCTTTTCCTACAAGGTGCCTAGATCTAGAGAACATTCCACTAAAGCAAACAGGACACAGAAAGAAAAATCCTGCATGACTCCACTTGACATGATTAATACTTTTTAAAAGAGCTCAAATACAGATAGAGAATGCAATGGTAGTTACCTTGGGACTGGAAGGGGGGTTAAAAATACAAAACAGAGAGGTGTAGAACATATTAGTCTTGAAGCCTATTGCATCATATGAAGACTAAAGTTAATAAAACTGGATTATAGATACATTTTTTAACATGTTCCCTGTCACACACAAGAATCAATATGAGACAATAGGTGTGTTAGTACTCTTACACTGCAGCAAACTCTTCACTATCTCCATGCAACCTATAACAGTGTGGTGTGACCCTCATGAACACAAAATCTACCCAAATTTTTAAGGAAAGGACCAGCTGGGATAAAGAATGCTCCCAGTGTCCAGAAATGGCCTTTGATGACAGCAAATGGAAATTTTATGAATTATACTTAATTGATTAGTCTATCATTGTGTAATTCCTCTTGCTTAGAAAGGGAAATTATCTGATTATGTCTGTTTTTATTATGGTATATTTATTAATGGCATAATAAGTGGGGCCTAGGCAAGGACACTTTGCTCAGCTTGGGTGAAGGGAGGAGGGGACTGGACCTGCCTTGACTGAAACTACCAGGCTGAGCTGAATCCCCAGGGAAGTCCTTGCCCTGGAGGAGATGGAAATGGGGGGGTGGGTTAGGGTGAGGGTGGGGGGGCAGGAGGAGGGAGGACAGGGGAATCCATGGCTGATATGTAAAGTTAAATTAAATTATAAAATAAAAAAATAAGTGCTGCAAGAATTAAAAAATAAATAAATAAATAAAATAACAATTCTTATGAATTAGGAAGGACCAAGGAAGGCTGCACTGTGGAGAAAGCTTTTGGAGGGGAGAAGACACAGACTTCTTCTGCAAACAATACTGCTGCACACTGTGCTCTGAAGTAAGGCATCTCAGCTCAGAAATGCAGACGTCCACTGCCAGACGACTCTGCTAGTGGGATGTTCAGAGAATCCGGGGTTGTTTCACAGGGTCCCTGGTGTCTATCCTCACCACATGCAGTAGCAACTCTCAACTGTGCCAACCAGAAACATATGTATACACTACAAATAAATGTTCCTGTGAAGTGGGAGAGTAGAGAGGATGGGGGTGGGGAATCACCCCTACAAGAGTCACTGCTCTGAAGGAGAAGCATTGGACAGCAAGAGCCTCATTTCCTAAATGAGAAAGTTAGCCTGCAAGAAATTTGGAGGGGGGAATTAGGGTGAGTATGAGCTAAACACATATTCATGTATGTGGGGTGGGTATGAGCAAAATATACATTTATGTATGAAGTCCTCAAATAATTTATTTTTAAAAAGCCAAACTGGGTGATGGAAAGCTTCCTGTTGAAGTCAGAAAGGAATGAACAGATAGTTGGACCCAGGTCCCAGTCTTCTGGATCCTAGTCCCTCGTGGAACTTAATTCTGCTGCTTTGAGTCCTGATGACTGTGGTGGTATTGTGTTCCCCAAAATATTGTGTACCTTAATAAACTTATCTGGGGTCAGAGACAGAACAGCCACAATATTAAACAGAGGTTAGGCAGTGGTAGCACACGCCTTTAATCCTAGCATTCCAGAGACAGAAATCCCTCTGGATCTCTGTGAGTTCAAGGCCACATTGGAAACCACCAGGCGTGGTGACACACACCTTTAATCCCAGAAAGCCAGCCTTTAATCCCAGGGAGTGGTGGTAGAAAGGAGAAAGGTATATAAGGCGTGAGGACCAGAAACTAGAGGCATTTGCCCTGGAGAGGCATTTGCCCTGAAGAGGCATTTGCCCTGGAGAGGCATTTGGCCTGGAGAAGCATTTTGGGCTGGTTAAGCATTCAGGCTTCTAGCAGCAGTTCAGCTGAGAGTCATTCGGATATGAGGACACAGAGGCTTCCAGTCTGAGGAAACAAGACCAGCTGAGGATCCGGCAAGGTGAGATAGCTGTGGCTTGTTCTATGTCTCTGACCATCCAGCATTTCACCCCAATAACTGGCCTCAGGTTTGATTTTATTAATAAGAACTGTTAAGATTCATGCTACAGATGACCTGGACAGAATCCGAGGGAGAAGCTGGGATGGTCAATACAAGCATGTAACTGCCTCTGAATACACCACGCAGGCTGCTGTGGAAGCCCTCAGGGGTGGGCAGACGAACTTCGAAATTCTCAAGACAGAGATTTCTTACTGCTTCCAGGATAAGGACAGGATCAGAGAGAAAAAAAGATTAAAAAATATATGGAACAGTGATTCCCCAAAGTTGAAAGTAATTTTTAATCCATTGCCCTGACTTTGGGAAGTTCACACTCCCGCAACTGATGCTTCTGGAAGCAGGCAATAAGAGCCTGTGTTTGTTAACCACACAGTAAACAGTTTCTAGAAACTTCAAAAACTGCATGTGAACTTCAAAACTGCAGCAACAAATATGAAAACTGACAAGTAGATTTTTCCCAAATTTTAGAATTTGGGGCTTCAAAGTAAAGGTGTTTTGTCTTCTTTCTCTTTCTCTTTTCCTTTCTCTCTTGTTTTCTTCACTCTTCTAAGGAAACAGGAAGAGAACTGGACGTGGTGACAGAGCACGTGAGCCCAGCTCTTGGGACGCTGAGGTAGGAGGTTGTGAGTTCGAGAGCAGCCTGAGCTACAGAACCACCAGGAGGACACTGTCTCTGGGGAGAAAAAAAATAAACTCTCGGGATGAACCTTGGGATGAATAAAACATTGAAGGATTTACAAATCACACATTTATTAAGGGGACCTATTCTTATATAAATTCATCTAAAACTCTTACAAGTCAATAATATATAAATAAATAAGTTAATTTAAAATTACCAAAAAAATGAACATATATTTATAGACCATATTAACTATTAGGAAAATCAAAATCAAAATCACAGTGAGACACCATCACACCCTCTCCCACTAAAGTAACCATGGTTAAAAAAAAAAAGAAAGAAAGACAGTTAACAAGTGCTGCAAAGTGTACAGAAACCCAGAGGCTCCTGTGCTTTGGAAAAGAATCTCAATTGTTGCAACAGCTTTGTAAAATATTTTGGAAGCTTTTTCAAATGTTAAATGTAAGTTTATCATGTCTCTTAACAACTCAGTTCCTAAGAATCTAAGCAAAGCTTGTCTACACACACACAAACACACACACACACACACACACACACACACGAGGGGAGGAGAAAGAGAAGTATTATTCATAATAGTCAAAATGAAAATAATCCAAAAATCTGCAAGATGGAAAATAGCTATATGAAATGTGGAATATCCATATAATACAATAGTTATTTTGGGGGGGGCAGGGGGAAGCAGAGGAAAAGTCAGGCATGGTGGCCTGCATCTGTCACCCCAGTGGAATGGATGGCATGTGAAGACAGGTACACTAGAGCTCTTTGGTCAGCTAGCCATGTTAAATTGATGAGTATCAGGTTCAGCGAGATACGTTTAAATTGTCAAAGAACAAAATAATTCTCGCTGTGACCACAAAATGTTGCTAGTTAAATTAAAACATATTCTCTAAAAACAGTAAGATGAAAAAACAATTGAGAAAAATATTTGATACAGAACCTTCGGCCTCTACATGCAAATACACATGTGCATGTGTGCCTACACGCACATATTCATATACCCACATAAAAACCTGCATGCACCACATACCTATACATGAAAACGCTGTTCTAAACAAAACAGAGACACAAAAGAACTCACATCATGTGATTCAATTTGTACAAGATGTCCAAGAAAGAACAAATAGCAGAGAAATTAAGTCGACTAGTTGGGGTGTGGGGCTGGGCACTGGGAGGGGAAATAACTGATTAGGTAAAAGTCTCTTTAAGGAAATGCTCTGAGATTACATGGTCACGACCGTTGCTTACTTCTGTGGATATACTAAAATTCCTTGAACTGGATGATGGAGGAAGATAAAGCTCTGTAAAATAATTCCCATTAGATAAATTAAATAGGAGGACACAAACTGTGAGAATAGAATCAATACGTGTAAGTAACAAGACATGTATTTCACTCCACAAAAGAGTCTTTGAGTTTAAAATGACAAAGGAAAGGAATAGGATGTTCCCAAGACAATATTCCTCTGGTTGCATCATTAATAAGGCACAATAAATATGTGGATTATGTGTAAATCACATGCCAGAGATGGCAGCTAGAAGGTTAATGAGGGTCTTTTTTACTGAACAGAACAAGCTGTACAACATATCAGCTAATTTAGCAGTTGCCCCCACACACACACACACATACACACACACACATACACACACACACACAAAAAAAACCAGCAGCAACAAAAAAGTGTGACTGAAATGCAAAGTAAAAAGAAAAACTGAGCCAAAATACTGGGGGGGTGGTGGGCAGCATTGTTCCTAATTGGTAAGAGAAGGAAGTTGCCAAATTAAAATGGCATCATGGCAAATTCTTTCCAATACAGAATATAAAAAGAATGGGTGACCAACAGCTCTCTAATTGGAGGTAAACCCTGCTCAACAAGACGGAAATCATGCCTGGTGCCAGAAACCTAGACAACTACCCTGGACTAGTGAAGTCAAGGATCTTGGTAAGAGATTGTGAGCTTGTGTCTCCTACTAATGTCAGAAGCTACATCCATGAAGTCTCACCAACATGGCTGCCTGAACATGAGCTGAACAAGGACAACACTTCCATGTTAATAGACATCTTAGCACGGAAGGGAGAAAGTTCATGAGGTCTCAACCCTACACAAAGAGCTACAGGCAGCTAAGAAATGCCGAGGATACTGGGAGAACTATTCTTCTCCAGGGAAGAGCACACCAATTGACTACCCAAAACCAAATAGCAAGCCCAAATATATATATATATATATATATATATATATATATATATACAAGTAACACTATACGGACTGAGCAGGTTGTATTTATGTATTTAAATATATATCAGCAATGAAAGAAAAGAGACCACAAATTTACGAGAGACAAAAATACGGGAATGCATGGGAAGGGTTAAAGAGAAAAAATGGAATGGGGAAACGATGCAATTATATTTGAATCTAAATTTTTAGATTAATTTTTAAGAAGATAAGGGGAGTATGATACACTGCTGTAGACAGATAGCAGTGGAATAAAGGACCATTCCTTGTTCAGTTCAACAACAGTCTTCACGGAGACTTGATTGCTGTTGGGAGGGTTAAGGGTATTGGTGGAAGTATTAAGGCAACTCCACGTAGTTAAAAGGGAGGTTTATTTTGTGGGGTAACTTACAAATAAAGGGATAGGTTACAGGGTCCGGGAAACGTGGAATGCAGTCCAGCGGTGTTCTCTGGAGAACTCTGCTCGGTCTACCTCCAGGGTCTAGGATCCAGGAACCAAGAGTGCCAGCACATCCAGATCTCGGGTCTTAAGGGCTCCTCTCTCAGCCCTGCCTCATAGGCATGACAGTTACTGGAAACCTCAATGGGGGTAATACTTCCAGGGCAAAGCTGGATCAGCTACCCACTACATAAGGGCTCCCTTAATATGTGGCTTTTCCAGTTTTTAACATCCTTAACAAGCATCACCCTACACTCTATGTTCTGTATATCTCCCACCTCAATACACTGCCCATGTATTTTGGGGTACTGTGCTCTCCACTCTTCTATGGAAGTTCTACTCAGCTCTTCAGGCCCAGTTGAAACCATACCTTCTTCAATGCAGATTTTCTTGGATCTACTTACTGGATGTGGTGATTTGAATGAAAATGGCCCCCAAAGGGGTGGACACTATTAGGAGACGCATCCTTAATGGAGTAGGTGTGGTCTTGTTGGAGGAAGTGTGTCACTGTGGAGACAGGCTTTGAGGTCTCATATGTGCTCATATATGCCATGCCTAAAGAGACAGACCACTTCCTGTTGCCTACAAGTCAAGATGTAGAACATTTGGTTATTTCTCCAGCACCATGTCTGCCTGCATGTCACCATGTCTCACCATGATGATAATGAACTAAACCTTTGAAGACGTAAGCCACCCCAATTAAATGTTGCTCCTTTATAAGAGTTGCTATGGTCACGGTGTCTCTTCACACCAATAGAAACCCTAACTAAGACACTGGGATAAACAAGTCTCTTTCCATCGTCCCGTAGCACTTGGTCTGTTTCTCCTGGCGTTTATCTAATCTTTGGTTTACAGCCTACACACAACTCTCTCAACTCCCCTCAGCCTTAGAAACCCCACCAAGGAACCAACTTTCCTTCCTCACTCAATAGTCCCACCTAGCACATGCCTGGAAAAGGCTACATTCTCCACACACTCTGGGCTAAACCTCCAAAACAAGGAAGAAAGGCCTTCAAACAATCAATCAAACCTACCAAATTTACAGGCCAGCTCAGACATCCCTAACAACAGTGCCCAAAGGAAACATCAGATTATAAGACAGAAGTGACAACAGGGTGACTTTCTCAAAATAGTTATTGAAGTTAGCAAGAGGCAATGGTGCCTAAATAATGTGAAAGGGTGTATTTTAAAGATAATGATAACACAAAGCAGCAAACCTTTACAAGTCGGATTTGAATCCAAACATCACAGTGTTACTACATAGCAAAATGAAGCAAATAACCCTCTGAGTTTCAGCCACCTGTTTGAAAACTTGACCCCCCAGCTGCATGCCCTCTTTGGGGAGGTTTTGGAGCCTTCAGAAGATGGAATTTTGCTGAAGGACTTGGTTTGTTGAGGGTTAGGCCTTGAGATTTATAACTGAACCCTATTTCCCGGTTTTCCTCTGCTTTCTGACTTGTCAGAAGTAAGTGGCTGTCTCAGGATCGAGAGGCCATAGCCAAGAGCCACTCTTCTACAATGCTAGGCTGCACCCTCAAATGATAAGGCAAAATAAGCCCTTCTTGCCATGAGCTGCTTTTTTCTCAAGTTACAGCAATCAGAATGCTAACTAATAGATTTTATTAATAGTATTCAGCTACAAAGGTAGAAGAAAAACTTAAGATCACATAAAGGAAATAAAATTCATGAACTTTTTTAGATTAACAGGAAAACATTCATTAAGAGTACATATTTACTTACTTATTGAGACAGGGCTACTTGTAGCCTGGACTGAGCCAGAACTTCTGTTCACACTGCATCTACCTCCCCTACTGTCATGCCTTGGTTGTGTAGCGCTGGGGCCCTAACCCCAGAACTCATGTTTCCCAGACAAGCACTCTACCAGCTGAATCATATCCATAGCCATTTTATTTACTGTGTTAATCAAATAAATGACTGAAATCTATTTAGCATGTAGTAATCTCCACAGTGATGGGTTCTCAGTGGTAAGGGAGTATAAAAATCTGTTTGCACAGATACATTACAACATGAGTGAAATAAAAAAGTAGCTGTGCTGTCAGACTGTGGTGGGTGCAATCGAAACCCAAGCAAGTACATGGTCACGTACACCCTTCCAGATACTGAGTACCTCTAAAGTGTCCTTGCAAAGGAGAGAACCCTGAGTTGAGGGGCATCAGGATAGTCTTGAGGGATTAGTAGGCTAACCTCGGAGGGGGACAGAAAAGGGAAAAAGGCCATAGGCTTCTTAAGGAAGGATAAGAAAGAGTCACATAACTGAAAAATCATCACTGTGTCTGGAAACAGAGAACAGGTAAGTTTGTGATCCAACTTAGAAGAAGAGATAAAGGAAGTGGTTTGCTAAGCTAATGAAAGAGTTCAGCCCTCAGGCGAAACAGACTGAGGACTTTTTTAAGCTGGCCATTCACAGGCAGTTTTACCCTGCAGAGCACTATTTTGGTGGGAAGAAGGAAGATGAATTAGAAGGAAGTAAGACTAGAGAAGGGGATGTAATTAGGACACTTTTACAGCACTCCAGTCTAGACATGACAGAGACCTCGTGTGCGGCAGTGAGAACAGCGAGGAGACAGAGCAGAGATATATTTAGGAAGCTGATTGGGGAGGACATGGCTGATTAATGGGAAGGACAGAGGAAGAGACAATGAGGAGCCCAGGGTTGGGGCTCAGGCAATTGGGGAATGTCATCTGTGTTACAGGAGAAAAGGAAGGAGGGGTAGTTAATGGGAAGATGATGGATTCTCCTTCAGATACCCTAGGTCTTAAGACCATATGAGACATCCGAGTGGCAAGTTCCAATTGGCATTTGGATTAATGTGTCTGGAGATGAGAGAGAGGTGGGGCAGAAGTTAGATGCTCAAAAGCTGGCTCCACGTACATGTTAATTTGTTGCATCAGAATAGGTGATAGTCTCGGAGACAATGTGTACAGTCTGAAGAAATGTAAAACTAGGAAGAAAGTTCATGAAACATCAAGCTTCAGAGAGCATCCAACACAGTAGAAGAGACAGCTACTTCCAAAGAAATGCCCCTGAGATGGATGTCTGCTGTGGTGTTTTACCCACATTGACACCTGGAAATGTTTTCTTTTCTTTGTCAATGTTTCACCAAGTGCATCCATGAAAAATTCTCTTCCTGAGAGTTTGACTTCTATAGGAACAGGTTATGGACACCTGGAAGTTTTCCTAAGCAACATTACTTAGAGATTTTTCCGGCATAAGAAAGAAAAAGGGTGAACTCATTTATCAATATCACAAAAATTAAAGGTATATGGACACGATTTCCTCCCTTTATTTTTTTTAACCACCAGACATCTCACCATAACAAACTTAATTAATTTAAAAGCATTCATTGAGAGTCTACTTTTTGCAAGTATCACAGATAATACCTCTATGTGTAACTGATGGTTTAGGTTTAGAAATGTTAAAGTAGAACAGACTGAGTGAACTAAGAGACCCACATGCAGGCCCAGAGTGGACCACCCTGGGCTCCAAAGAGACATGGGCTTGCCCAACTCCTTGTGGCGCTGGGCAGATGGGCAGTACTATGGTGAACAAATATATGCTGTGGTATGGGAGAGAGGAGGATGCAGACAGACAGACAGACGACAGACAGAATAGTTCATGTCCTGTGGACAAAGGCACATCTGAAGAGGTGAAAGTGGTGAGGAGTGGGCTGAGGTAGGTGGCCCGATTGCCACCCAGGGCCTGGGCTGCTGCCAGGGCCCTGGTCTGGGTTCATGGCCCCGATGCAGCCATGGTCTGTGTTGATGTCCATGGTTCCTGATACCACCAAAGGCTGAGAAGATAGGGCTGCACAGAGTTGGTCCCGCCCCCTACTGGCTGCAACACTAGGGAGAAGTGGTCCTTCCCCTCACCAACTGAAGCACTCAGGAGAGAGGGCCCTACACCTCACCTTGGAATCACAGTACAGTTGACCCTGTTCGCAGGGACATGGGCAAGCTTGTCCTGAGGGCATGAGAATGGGAGAGCAGGTCACACCCCTCTCATCTGCCATGCGGCATAGGTGAGGAAAAGATGCCTCCCTCCCTTGCCCCTATCACCTCCATCTGGCGATGGAGCTGACCCTCCCCTTTACCAGCCGCAACAGTCGGGAAAGTGGGCCCTGCATGTCATCTGGACAGCACAGTGGGGCTGCCCCTGTTGACGAGGGCACAGGTGAACTGGCCCTGAGAATGTGAGTGTGAGAGCTCTGGCTCTGCCCCTCATTTGCCATACGGTGGCATGGGTGGAGGATATATATATATATATATATATATATATATATATATATATATATACCTCTCTCACCTCCTGATGACTGAGGTCGGTGGGAGAGCTGGCCCTGAGGTCATAAGAGCCAAGAGCTCCTCACCAGCTATAGTGATAGATGAGGGAGCTGTATAGAAGGGATGGGAAATGAATGGGATTGAGATGCATGATGTGAAAGACACAAAGAATGAATAAAAGAAAGTTTCACACACACGCACACACATATACATTTTACATATATATGCTAAAGTAGCACAGAAAACTTCTTAGACCATTCCTTCTGAATCGCTATTGCTTTGCAAGTGAAGTGTCAAAAGGCTACAATTGAGGGGGACAAAGTAGGAGGATAAGGAAGGGAAAACAGGGAGGGCCAGCTCATAGTAAGGAGCATTTGAGGGGTCATATGGAAACAGTACAGTAGAAGCTTCTTAAAATACATACACATATAAAAGAAATCTAAAATGGAGTCACCCAAGTAATGGGGGAGACAATGCCCCAACCAGACCTCTCTTTACACCAAATGAAACCTCCAGTGCCAGGAATGGGTTACATTTAATTGAGTTGTTGGCTAAAGTGGCCATGGAAACCCCCCAACAACCCAGGCTATTGACAAGGTTGTGGGTAGCTCTCCACACACTGACGGCAAGGCCCTGTTGCTAAAGACAACACTTACATATCTCTTTGTACATCGAGAAATTGCACTGGGCCTAACTCGAGCCTTCACCCCTACTGGTTCATGGTATGAGCAGGTACTCTGCATGCCACCAGAAGAGAAAGGTAAACATCCACCCAGCTACAAACCTTAAATTGACTAAAATGGCAATAAAATGACTCTTAATGACATTCTGCTATATTAATAGGTCAGTGCCTGCTCAGTCGTCATCAGAGAAGTGTCCTCCTTCATGAGATGGGAACAAATACACAGACCTCCAACTGGATAATGTGCAGAGAGTGAGAGACCTTGGAACACTCAGTCTTAAATGGGATGTCTCCATCAAATCCTTCCCCTCAGAGCTCAGGCAACTCTGCTGAAAAGGAGGTGGAAATATTGTAAGAAACAGAGGGGATGGATGATCCCAAGGAAACAGTGTCTTCCAGACACAAGACTGACATACATATGAACTTACTAAGACTGTGGCAGCATGCACAGGGCCTGTACAGGTCCAAGTCAGTGTGGTCTCAGAGCTGAGAGGAAAGTGGGCATGACCTCTCATGCCCAATCAAAAAGCTATCTCTAATTAATAACCACTACCAAAAGAAAAAACTAGTTTCTCCAGTGGAATCTCACTGCTTACACTAAAGGGCAGGGCCTATGCCCAATAGCAGATGGCCAACAAAAAATGAACTCAATGGTATTTTTGTAGATATTTTTGTCTCATATTGCTTTATTTGAGCATTTTTTAACCTTACTGTTCTTTTGCTTGTATATTGTTTCCAATTTTGTGTTTTTATGGATTTTGTTTTTGTAGATGTGTATGTGTTTCTCATGATTTTTCTTAGATTTTGTTCTGTTTTATTCTTGTTTGTGTGTGTTTTCTGAAGAGGGAGATAAAGAAGTCATAGAGTTGGAAGGGTAAGGGCATGGAGAAGATATAGGATTAGATGAGGGAAAGGAAACTGTGATCAGAATATATTGTACAAAAAAATTTCAATTAAAAAAGAATGCCACAATCAAATTCCAAACTAGTAATGAAGGCAGAAATCCAGGTTCATCTCTAAGAGTTGAATATTATCCAATAGGCTATAAGCAAAACAGCAAAGAGAGTGTGAAATTGATGTGTGAACATCATTTGTCATACTAGCCTGTCTACTTTTGTTTCCTTGGAATGTTCTGTAAAAAAAAAAAAAAAAAAAGAAAGAAAGAAAGAAAGAAAGAAAGGAGAGAGAGAGAGATCAGGATCAGAAGAGATGAAACACAGTTTACCAACTGAAATTGAACAAGAAGAGAGGCACCATGACTGAAGGAGACAAAATATGATACTGAGAATGTCCAGTCGAGGGATTAGGACACGATCCAGCCAGCCACACAACCTTTGACCCACAGTCTGTCCTGCCTGTGGGATGTGCTAGTGGCTCAGAGATTGTGGGAGTAGCCAACCAATAACTGGTCCAGCCTGAGACCCACGCCATGAGAGTGAGCCCACCCCTCACACTGCCTGGAGTGCTAGGACCCAGAGGCTACATGGCCCAGAGATAGAACCAAACATGACTGAAGAAATAAAATATCAGCATAATGATGCTTACTCACAGATTGATGACTACCCCAATTGTCATCAGAGAGCCTTCATCCAGTAACTGATGGAAACAGATGCAGAGACCCACAGCCAAACATTAGGCTGAACTTGAGGAATACTGATGAAGAGAGGGAGGAAGGATTGTAGGAGCTGGAGGGGTCGAGGACATAATAAGAAAATCCACAGAAAAAAAACTAACCTGGCTCATAGGGGCTCACAGAGACTGAACCGACAACCAGGAAGCCTGCATTGGACTGACCTAGACCCTCTACATATATGTGACAGTTGAGTAGCTTGCTCTACGTATGGGACTCCTAACAGTGGGAGCAGGAGCTGTCCCTAACACTGTGACTGGCTTTGGGGAAACTATTCCTCATACTGGGTCACCTTGCCCAGCCTTAATACAAGAAGAGTCTGGTATACGATGAGTCCCCTGCACAAGGAGTCGAATACAATGCCCAGTCTTACTGCAGCTTGATATGCTATGTTTTGTTGCTATCCCTGGGAGGCCTGGCCTTTTCTGAACAGAAACAGAGAAAGAGTGGCTGTGGGGAGGGGAGCAGAAGAGAGGTGAGGAGGAGGGATTGGGAGAAGAGAAGGGATGGGAAACCTTGGTCAGGATGTAAAGTAAGTAAATAAATTTAACTAAAAAAAAAAAAAGAAGAAGAAGAAGAATGTCAGCCGCCCAGAAGAGAAATGCTTGTGATCATAGTCCCACCATTTCTTCTACGGTTAGATAAGCCTGCAGGATTGGCTCCAGCTCTGTGTCTCGGTTTTCCTTCTGAAAACGGGGTGCTAATGCCAGTCTCTCACGGTGAGTGAACCATGAGAAAGACTTAGCGCAATCTCTGGCGTGTGGTGAAAATAATGACATAATAGGTAGTTCTCCAGTCTCCAGTGGGTTAGGGAATGGGAAGGCCAGAAAGAAAGACTATGATCAGAGAAGAGAGCGAGCGACCAAGGATCCAGGATGTATTCTTAGTCCTCCATCTAGGCACTAATTTCTTTCATCTCTATCATTTATGGTTTGGACATCTAGTTTTGGAATCCTCTTCCCCAGTCTTATCTAAGATCTCAAGTGGACCCTGTGGACTCTGCCTAGTCACTTGTCTGTACAGGCTGTCCCTAGACAGAATCCGACATATTTAAGTCAGAGGACACCCTGCTGGAGACCCCTCAGTGAGCTTACTATGCTGCAGAGTTGTACTGGGACAAGTAGGTGAGGACTGAGCACTAAGGAAACTATAGGGTCCCCAGGGACTGTGACAGATTTAGGTGAGACCAGCCTCAAAAACAGATCTTTTGTGGCCCAAGGAAGATCCTTTCATAGCTCACTTTTTCAGCCTGGTGTCTTGCACCGAATCTCATACTTAGTCGTCTCTGGATAAAATCAGCTGAGGGAATTCAGAAACTTGCCTGGCATCCTGTGATGACTTCCTGGATGATTTTGTTCTGGATGAACTAAAATCTAAGCAAGAGTGACGCTATAACAAAACGGTTCAAATTCATGAATCTTCAAAGTCGGCTAAGTCAGTAACTTAGTTGGCCCACATCAGAACCCCTTCCACAGAACTGCTCTGGGAGCAGCAGCATGTACCAACAAAGCCTGACTGACAGGTGGGAAGACTGAGATGCATGCGGATCCTCCCCATCACCCAAAGAGCAGGAGCCTGTGGGGACCACTGCCCTCTGCCCACTGCCCAAGCTTTCACATACTGGTCCTCACAATCTGGGGGCTTCAAACTTCCTCCCTACTGCCTCAGGAAGTCAATCTACTACATTTCAAATGTCTGTCCTCCATAATAAACTATTTTGAAAACACTAAGTTCTACTTTATCTGAGCCAGCAATGTCATACTTGAATTTATTGCCCTTTTTTTTAAGTTGTAGCTTAGCTCTCATGATTTCATATTTTAGAGATTTGCTGACCACACCTTTCACCAGTTTCTTTCCTTTCCTCTTTTATTAGTTTTAGTTTTGTTCCTTGGTGTACAATGGTTTGTGCAAATATGTGCTAGGCGGGGAAGAAATTATGCTTTCAATTATCTTATTTTCATCTCTATTTTAACCTCACATGGTATCCATGACAGTTCCCATTGTACAGATGAGAAAAAGAGACAAGTAAAAGGAAATAATTTGTCAAAAAAAAAAAACCCATGTAATTAGCCAGGTCTATACTAGGTTCTCTCTCTTCTAAAAGTACAGGTGTGTTCCTTGGCCACCCAGCGGAGCTGAAAATTCAAAGTAGAGGGAAACTACCAATCCTTCAATGGTAACCACAGCTCATATATTCAGGTGTATTTAGGGAAAACAAATAACAAAAGTATTTTGCTGCTATTGTTTTGTGTTTCATGGTTCTGTTTCCAAGTGGGAACAGAAAGCTCAGGGAACACAATGAAATGAATATTTGAAAACTCGATGTCTCCTTCACTGAGCCAGCATCGCTTAAAAAACGGGCACCTATACCAGGGTTTTGTCTGCAGCTTCTCCAGCAGGGACAGCTCTTGTTTTAATGAAGTGGATCTGTGGTTTCCACACCCACCCCCCTTTTCCTGACAGTTCTGTGCCTCTCCTCATTTATAAGGTGTGGTTTTCTTCCTTACTGTAGCAGACACAGACCTGGCTCTCAGAGAGCTGGAGGAGTCACAGCACTGAGTGTGTGGCCTGAGACAGCACAGCCAGGCACTCCATGCTACAGAGAGCCCAGGGCTTTCTGGAACACACAAGAGCCAGGGACCTGCAGTCAAGCATTTGTCTGCATGCGGGAGTATTAAATCAGAGTTTTGAAGGAATATAGCCTATTGTGTGACATCTATAGAAAACCAAACACGTCTACTGCGTGACCCTTCCCCCAGTTTTAAATGCTGTACTGTTCTTTCTAGAAAGAAAACTCTCTCATGGTTTATGAACCATGACAATCTGTACATGTTTGTTATGCTGTATCTTCAGTGCTTGGTCATTCACAGAATAAATGACCGACATCTAATAACCCTTTAAAGCCAAACTGAAAGTTTCTCAGCTGACGTAAAATCCCAAGGCCTGGTCAATTCTCCTAGCTGCTTGGCAGGAAGCCGTATAATGGTGACAATTTTTTACAAAGGACACAAATTTGGCCTTTGAAACATGCAGATAAAAAAACAGATGGATTTTTATCTATTCATTCGAGGAGGGGGGTACCAAGTGATTTGTGTGTTTTGTGTATCTCTATCGGAGGACAATAAACTGATTGAGAGAGGTTTTTTTTTTTTTTTTTTTTGAGAAAAGCAGAGGACTAAATCAGCAATCATCTCTTTGGATGCCAGCTGACCTCGGATGGAGACTTGGTGCTAGATTTAAAAGGCTTTGTTTACAGACAATTAAAAACCACATAAATTTAAATTGTCAAAGAAGAAATGGTTTCCAAAAGCTCCTGACAGCCAGCACAGCCCCTCCTTAGCCCTGTGCAGGGAAGGCCCAGAGGCAAATACAAAGCCACCAACCCATAGGCCTGTGGAGTTGGCTGGGAAGCAAATCCTGCTGTTTATGCTGCAAGCTCGTGCTAGTGTGGTTGCAAACCAAAATCTTACATGGCTTCAGACACACGCTCTTTGGGTGCAAATCCAAATGGTGTAAAGGGGAGAGACCACCAAGGAGGAAGTGACTGCATAAAAGTCCACCCTGACAGGCTGAATCTCTGCAGTCAGGGTTTCAGGCAATCGATGCCTTTGAACCTTTGTGTGTTCTCCGTTTTTTCCCACCGAAGGATCTCGATTTAAAGATCAGAAAGTGAGACAAAGCTCAAATGACTGTAGGGTCTTACGTCTGAAATACCCGTGTTTTCCTATCTCTGTACTTCACTTTCTCATCAACCACCAAGCCAACGGACACAAGCGTCAGTAACAAGCATCTCTACAGGCCAAAACCAACCCCAGAAAGCACCCTCGCATGTTCGCCACACTATTTGATGCTGATGTTGATGAATAAGTAATGATGTGTAGGTGTTGGTAACATTTATACACGTCCCTGATTGGTTCTGACACAGGTGCTCCGCGGAGGGTGAGGTTTACAAGCTGAAAATGGTCAGGAGAAATCCGTGGTTTCAGGCTGTCCCTCACAGATGCGGGATTTTGCACCTGTGTTTGAAGTGGCTTTCATTTCGTTTCTCTGCAGAAAAGCCAGGCATGATGTTCAAACTGGGAGCACCTGTGTTTGGGGCCAACTTGGACAATTTTTTGTGGCCTGGATCTCCTGGATTCATTGTCTCAACTTAACAAGGAAACTTTTTTTCTTCTTGGAGGTTTGAAATTTGGGGCTAAAACTGAGCTATAAATATGCATGGGAATCTCACTCCAGAACCAAGTCCGTGGAAAGTGTTCTACAGCGTGTTTCTGAGATTCAAGCACTTGGGTCATAAACGGCAAATGCTGCTGAAAATGGGAAGACTGAAACCTCCTCATCGATTGAAATCTTTGTTTAAATTACAGGGCAATTTTCCAGTTAGTGATGGGACATGTAGGCACCAGAATCAACTCTAATTTAATATGGACTTATTCTATTTTTAAGTTAAAGGCAGAAATTGAGCACCAACTACAGCTAAATTAAAATTTGGAAGTTTTTCCTCTCCCTCTAATAAACTGACGACATTATTGATAGATTTTACACTCTTTATTTAATTGGGTTAAGAACATTAAAAATTCTCCAGTTTAAAATAATAAGTCTGTTGCAACCGTAACTAATCTTTCATTCCCTGAGGTTTGGCCAGTGACAACTGGAGACAAATCAAGAAGAATTTATCACTTGAAATCACGGCCACAAGTCTCATTAAAAAAATTGCAGGGAGCACAATTAAATGGCGTGTTCAGGTTCTTTGGACTTGGCATTAGTAAAGCTAAGAGCTAAGACTGTGCATTATGCAAATCTATTGGTCGCTTTAATTTTTAGTCAAATTTGTAATCTATGCTAGCTTTCAAAATGCAATGTTTTAATTTTTATTAAAGAAAAAAATGTATAGGGAAAATGGTATGCTTAGCTCTCTTCTAAGAAATAACATACAACTGCCTCACCCAAAATTCTACAGATAAATTATTCTGGCAAAAGCATTCTAAAAAACAGGCTCATTATTTAGGCTTTATATCCAAGAGCAGAGGGTGTCAATCAAGTAATATTGTGCTAAATAAATACTGTGTGGTTGACATCATAAAGAAGCATGCACAGATAAAAACATTATGCTATTAGCCACTTTTGAGAAATAATAACTATAAAATTTTTCAGATTAACACTTGTTTCATTTTTTATCAATTAGATAGCTCTTTGATTTGAATTCTCCACCCTCTGGCACCAGGGAGGTGCCTTTTCTTTTCTTTAAACAAAGGATTATTCTTCCTCAAAAGGGGTTTGTCTAGTTCTTTTATTGTTTTATGTCACACAAGGGAAAAATGTGTTTGAGGCATCACTACTGAATTTAACAGGGACGAGTTTACTGCTATATAATCATTAGTCAGTGCAGTAGCTGAAACCTTAAACAAAAGAAAACAAACTACAAACAGGCAAACGTCCCCTAAAGGCACATCAGAACACCAGAGAGGGGCGGCATGGATTTCAAACACGGTTGCTGGAGCATGTGCTAAATATTGCTGCTCTTGACTTTAAACTGCACACCAAGGAATACAGTTTCACCTTCTATTCCACAACAATACTGAAGAGCAGGGGGCAGGGGGAGATGAAGAGTTTAACAAATGCACTTCCCTCTGACTCTGTGGCAACTTTCTAAAAATTATATTTCAAATAAAATAAAACTCTCAATATAAAGAATCTTGTCAGAAAGCTATTAGAAAGGGATGCTGAAAATAAAAGGCTCTCTCTCTCTCTCTCTCTCTCTCTCTCTCTCTCTCTCTCTCTCATCTTGAACAGTGCTTTGTTACTTCAAAACTGCTACCACCATAGACAGTGGCATGTCGATTAGGTAACTATTTCCTGTTAGAAAGCATTTCCACAAGAAGACACTTCATCTTCATACAAACTGATCATTTCTGCTTAGGTAGTTTGAGATAAGTATTAAAAAAGTGTTCATTGTTAGCTCCTAAACGAGGCTAGTGAAAAACGAACACAAACACCAAAGTATGAATAACAACAAAAAAGAGTACTAAAAAGTAGCAGTGCCATTTTTCAATAAAGAAGTAATACTTGCAGAATGTATTTCACAGACGGGACCCTACACTGGCAGTAAACACTACATTTCACAATAAAACAATACTCTGTAAATAAAAATGTTTGGTCTAACATATGTCATTAAATTATGGGTTTTAATTTCTGGGTTCTGTGTATATGTGTTTTCTTTCCCATCACTCCAGGTCAGTTTGGTGTGTTCTTGTTTTCAGAGCGGCTGATTAGAATAGAGATAATGTTCATGTCTTGAGATGGAAAGTGACTAATGATGGTTACTAGTCAGCTATTAATGAGTCATGTCAGGACAGGGCATGCGACACATACAGTGTGTGCTAGTACCCAATCAAGTCTCATTCTGGCCTCCTTCCTCTCCTCCTTTCCCCAACTTCATTCTCACCATCGTTAAAAACATTTTTCGAGGAACTATAGGTCAATCAGATATTGCATAGCTAACATAAGACTATGAATTTCTAAATTGCATCGATTTCCTTAGGTTCTGGTGTTACATGACGAGAGCTGAATTGAACAGATAATAAGAGGAATTTCATGCTATTGACTACTCTCCCAAACAAGCAATCAAAAATTCTTCAAAAGATAAAGTGATATTGATGACAATTTCACTGAGCACACAGGGAACTCCTAGGTTTGAACTTCATACTAGCACATCTTGCCCCAACTGATATTTTCTTCCTGTTTAACATACATGAATACATGTGTGTCCTGGAACAGCACAATACACTATTCCCATCCATTAGTGCTGTGTTTCCTCACATTTGGTGGGACAATTATATGAAATTGTATGACTGTGATTGGATAAGATAAATCAAAGTGTGAATATTTTGTCAACTTATAATTGTAATTGGTAACTTTCCCGAAACCTAGATTTAGTTCATATGTTTATAAAACCTCTGCTTAGTTCAGATTTTATCAAGCCCCATATGGTTCCCATTATAGCCCTCAGGAGGAAGAACTCTGATTGCCATCTTGTTCCATCTTACACACACACACACACACACACACACACACACACACACACCCTCCTGCCTGTGACTGGCTCAATGCAAGTTCACTCAGCAAATGAAAGAGCCAATGAAATAATGGATGCCGTGCCTAAGAAAGGATGGCTATCAAGAATCACAGAAAAAATAATTGAAATTCAGAACACGAAATAAAGGAAAACAAAAATGTCTATACCATGTATTTCCTTGGACCAATCAATTATTATTAGAAGTTTTAGTGTTTTAGGAGTTTTGGTATGCAATTTCCTAGTAAAATTTATGTTTAATTTAATATCTGCTAAAATAGTAACTTTATGAGAGCAATGAAAATGAAAGGAAGAACCATCAGAGACATTGTTGCTCATGTCTTTCTTGTTTTCCTTGGTGTCAGGATATTGACGGTGTGTGTAAACACAAAGATGGAGAATTAATCAAATGTCTGCAGCTTACCTGCTCTAGACAAACATTTCAGCTAACCGCCTCGATTGTATTTCCCTTCAACCTAGAGCCAGGGTTTTGGCTTCGAAGACTTGGCTTGCCATAACTTCATTTTATCTGTGCATGCATAATTATATCATGGTGATAGAATGTTTCATGTTCTTACAGAAAGCCTGAAACACTGACTATTTGTTTCTGTCTAGTGAGAAGTTACTGTCATCACTGAACAGAAATTACAGCTTCCTAGATGAGATCAGATACTAACTTTTTGGTCAAAAGCACTTTTTCTTGTATATGCCAAATGTCTCCATTTTCAACGTGCCCTTAAAAGACCATAAAAGCATTATCACAATGCTTGCAAAGCAGGGGCTTTTTTATATAAGTTAATGATGTGGGATGGAAGATATTTCATCTTTTATACAGTTATTTGACAGTGATGAATTTAATTCATTCTATCACATTGAATGATACATTTATATTCAGTATGTAGTTTAAAATTTCATAAATGATTAAAGTCCCTGTCGTTTTAATTATAATATGCAGAGAGCAGCCAGAACTTATTTGCAAAGAATAATGTACAAGTCAATAAATTTGGTGAGCACTACTGACAACATATAAATAATGACTTTAGAAGTATAACTACCTGTAGTTGAAAACTAAATAACAAAGGTTCGTGTGTAGTTTTTATGAACTAGCCAATCTAGCTTTCAATAGAAACTCTTTGGAACTGTATTTTTTTTTATTAAATTGAAAATACAATGCAATGATATAGAACTACCAATTTCAACCTGCACTGTAACTTTCAATAAATCAGTCCTACTCACAGGCTTTGATCACTGAAAGAGCTTTGGGTACCCTGAATTTCACTAGCATCCTTTCAACTGGGAATGGACAGTGATAAAAATCAGGTCTTCTACTTGAATGATTCCAACACTCCTTCCCAGAACACACACTTACACATATAGTTGGAATCATGTCCACATCAAAAAGAATCCACTCCAATCTATTTAGAATTTTATTGAGGAAGAACGTACTGAGCAGCAACCATGTGCTCATCACTACTATGCCACCTGCAGTTACAGTAGTGGGAAGAAAAAAAAAACCTTCCCAGAACTAGATTATACATTCATATGAAGAAGAATAAAAGAAAGGAAAAAACCAGGTATCAGATGGCCAGAGTATACTATGGGTTTGCACAGAAGCCCAAAGCCTGGCCATGCCTCTTAAAAATTCCATACCATTTATTTTTACTTAATTCTCTCTATCTCAGAATTCCACTTACAGAGGAGAACTTAAAATATACTGACAATGCAGGTATGCTTTTCTTCAGTCCTTGTTTATGTCCAGGAATAGATATAAACCATTTACTTCATGATTGGTTACTGAAATGGGCCAAGCTACTTCTTCTCTCCAGGGTATCTGAAACTATTCCCTCACAAATGCTCCATTGGAGAAGCATCCATTCCCACAATCTTAGTGGACAATCTTAGTGCATGTACTTGTCCAATAGATATGACTGTCTCACCCTCCTGTTAAGAATATGAGGTTGGTGTCATCTTATGAATAGATGAGAAGGGAGGTTAATCTTGTGCCTGACATCAATCATATCAGGACAAGCCTAGTCATCATTCAATGTCTTTGCTACATCTCCTGAGAACAGCAGACAGAAAAGAAGTTTAAAAAGTGACACCATATCACCTCATATAATCCCCAGTATCTGTAGCTGAAGTCTGGTGTTCCATACCAAGCAACACCTTCCAAAGTCATTGCAATTCAATTTAGGAGAAACTTCATCTGTGCCTGCAGACTTGCATCTATGGTTTTAGTGCAACCAAAATTTTAGATGTATTTGTATTTATCAAGAAAAAGGAGGGAGAAAGGGGGAAGGGAGGAAGGGAAGGAGGAAAGATGGTAGACTCCAGTTTTCCAACATGTGAATTTCATACACAGGGAGGCCTTTCTGAGGCTACATAAAGCAAGAAACATGAGAAACGTTGTCCCTGAGATGCCTTGTGCTATTCCACCTCACATTTTTAATCTCTTCTGATACTCAACTGTGCCCTACCCCAGCCTTCTCTGCCACGGTCACACCACTGGAAGAAGTCATGTGCCTGCCTTAGAACTGAAATACAAAATGACTCTTAACCTATCTCCCAAACAGATGAGTGAATGGCCACCCTTAAGCCAGATCCCTGACAGAAAGCATGACAGTCTTCTCACTACATTGCTGCTGCAGGGTAGCAGCCTAATGAACTGCCACCTAGAATCTCTCAGGGTTAATAAGCCACCTGTCTTGAAAGTAGCAGTCATATTGGTCTTTGAAGCCTATCCCAATACTTAAACTCTTGATGAAGTTCAGACTGTGCCAAAGGAACTTACTAACAAAGCCACTGAGTCAATTTAACCTAGGGAAACTGGACCCAGTAGACTAGGCTATCAGAGTTTTGTGTTGAGATAATTACTGCACTAAAGAGAGCATATGGGCTGTCAGGGCTGGCACATGGCCTGCACCAGCTGTTACCTGGGCGCTTTGGAAAACCTACTGAACAGCATTTTGGACACAGCACAGCTCTGTGTAAGTTTTCCAAGGCTTCTACTGGGAATTCTTCATAATAAATTTATTTTCTGTATAGGGGAGGATTGCACCCAGTAATGTAACTGGAACAAGCACATTAAATTTTTCTGGCATATAGAGCATCACTAGTTAAGAGGAAAAAAACAATCTGGGGTGTAAACAGGCACAAGGCCTCCAAAGCCAGGAATAATGGAAACATTAGTTGCAATAGTTTTCTCTGTCTTGAAATTTTTAAAAGGTAGATTTAATGCATGGATAATTCCCTTTAAAACAACTGATATATAAGACCAGGCATTTAGGATGTCTTGCCTAGTGCCCAGCACATAATAAGTGTTAGCTGCTACTTTTATTGTTGTTCTATAATCGTACCTGCTAGGCATATTCAGAGTTCCCAACCTGTCATGAAGTAGACTTTTCTGACCCTCATGCTGGAGATCAACCTCAAGGCCTCAAGCATGATAGAAAGGTGCCCTGTTTGGCTACACTCTTCCCAGTTCTTCTCTCATCACTTCTAGGGTTGTTTTCTACCAGGAAAAGCATCTTTCCAAGAGTGGATATCAGAGTGGGCACCAAGGACTGTGCCAACACCTTTCATTTATATATAGCACACTTCCTTCTAAATTAACTGATTCCCCAAAGCTGACTACTGTACTATTGATGACTCACATTATTAAAAGTCAGCCACTTTAAAAGTACCATAAAGCTGAGTACCACAGGTTATGAGACATCTGAAAGTAATCCCAAGGATACAAGGGGAAGAATGGGTCTATATACCGCATTCACGTAAAACAACTAGCTTCAACAGCCATAAGCACAAAGTTATCTCTAGCAATTAATCCTTAATTCCATTAATAATTTTATCCCTCTAGTAACTTAAATTTCCTAATGAAGGATGGACTTCCCTCACTTTAAGAATCTTAAGGAGAATCACAGAGGACAGCAGTGGTCACAGTCTCCTGGAAGGCCAATTAAAAAGTGACTTAGTGACTATCTAATTCACAAGAAGTCTGGATTTAATTTTCAAGTTCAAAACTAAAAATCTCTTTGCAAATATTGATAGCATAAACATGACGGTCACAGCTTTCTCTACCTAATTAGGTATTAAAGACAGTTTTGCTTCGAGGAACCAACATCAAGACTAGGTCTTGGTGTCCTTTGAATCAAGTCCCAAATTTGGTCCTGATTAAGTGAATTTACTTTGAGAAAACACACAGTAGATGCGAGGGAAAGCCAGGACAGCACCAAGTCCAGGCCCTTTGGGCCTCCTTCTAAGGGGAGGCATGATTTGGGGTCTCAGACAAAGACCATCAGTCATGTTTCAGTGCAATGGGTGGGAGTCCAACTTTCGAAAATTTCAGTCGTTAGATTTAAATTTTAAATGTATGCCTTCAAAACATGCAGGACATTTAGAAAAATCCATGGCATTACATCACAGTAAGTGCATCCCTGCATTATATTTTGCAAGCTTTAGCAAATAAAAAAACCCCCCAGTAGAATCTTAATTCTTATCTATGGAAAACATTAAACTGCTAAGCGCTAACAACTGGAATTAGTCCTTAAATCTCTAATGAGAATAATAAAACATGAGTGCAGTTTGTGCTGTAAGTTGATAAGGCCTGAATTTACTTGCTGTTAGGAAAAGTCACTGATCCAGCACTATGGCTTTTTACTCCCTGAGGTACAGGAAACTAGATCTGTCCTCTAGGAACCTTCTCTGCTGTAAGCACTTCTGATGCACGCTATCGGAGGACAGAGATAGCAGGCTAATATCTAGTAACAGCAGCTTTATGAGATGATCCATTACTGATTTAAATCAATCTCAAGCAGGTAGTTCTTAACCCATTCAGAGCACCCCGACCCCCTCCATCCAGCCTCCATAGCTCTGTGTGTTCTGCCAGTCCTTTAAACGTCCAGGCAAGAGACGAACTGCCAACCGCCATTCCTTGTCCTGATTTGGGAGACTGCAGAAAGGATGCTACTGACCAAAAAATTAAAACCGAATCTCGTTCTAGCTACAATTCTCAATTCCATGTTCACTCAGTCGGTTACAAGCAGGCACTTAACGAGCCCATTAGCAATTTGCAAAGACCCAACAACTCGCTGTGAAAAAATGTGAACGTGAAACAAGTCTCTTTCCACACGTGGGAATTTTGTTAAAGATATACTTGCAGGAAAGCAAGGCCCACCGTTTATAGGCACAGATCAGCATAAACACAAATGGAGGCGAGTTTAACAGCAAATTAAGCTGTTTTTTTTTTTCTTTTTTTCAGAAATTAAGTTAACAGGGATATTGGATGTGAGAGTATCAGCAAGACAATGCAGTATGCTCTGCTCTATGAAAAGTGTCCACTAACACCTTCACATTTGGTAAAGAAAATAACATGAAAGACGAAGGTCAGGCTTACTAATGCAGTCAAATGAACATCCGTGTGAGTATACATTTTGTACGCATTCCCACAGGCAGCTGTAAGCACAAAACATAACTTCGGTGTGAGGAGAAGCCTTAAAAATGACTGCTTATCCAACTCCTCATACAGAGTGCAAACTTCGAGGCTTCAAGAGCTTCTGTGACTTTCTCAAGGTCACAGGTAGATACAGACAGAATTGAAATCTCCTAACATCTGCTGCTGCTTTTCCTAGCTAATTCACTCCCTTTAAACAGAAATCTCTGTAAATATGTAGAACCCCACACACATGCAAGATTCTTGGGCTGCGTGGCTATTGGAACTAATTCAAGCAATGCGAACCAGAACAGTACTGGCGTATTAAATAATTAAATATTTAAGATTACTTATATTGACTTTAGGTGGAAGTTTTATTTCCATGACAATTAGGTTTGAACGTAGTCACCTTTCCGTCAGTATCATGACTAGAGAGCGTCACACTTGGCTGAGCACTGAATTTCATAGCAGTCATATATGATTTAGTAAATTGTCCCTGTTTTATTTTCCTTCCATATAATGTTGCCTTCAGAAAATAGGATAAATATTCGAACTTTTCACTATTGTTAGTTTTCGCACTCTATACGCAGGAAGTCAGTCCTGATTCGTGAAATTGTAATTTCACTTTCTTGTGTGCAAATTAGTGATGATACATGAACCAGGATACTTTTGGCAGTTAATTTTGGTGAATAAGGACACACTTTTTTATTTTCTAAGATGAGTAATTAAACATTGCACTGATGTAGCTTTCAAAGGCGTTTATTAACACTTCTATGAAGTAGTTGCCTCTAGCTCACTGTGGTGCTAATGATCATTTTTTTTAAAGAGTTGTCTAGAAATGTACTGATAGCCAGTAAGAAACAAAAAGGAAAGTGTTATGTCTGTTGCAACTTTTCTGCAAGACAAGACCTCCTTGTCCTTCTCCCACCTCCCCTCAGCCTCCACTGTTTCTCTCTCTTTCGGCTTCCAAACTGCTTCACCTGATCATGTCCAGTTGTTGAGGTTCAGGCTACACCTAGAAAACCCCAATAATGGCTGTCCCCTGCAGGGAGCCACATGAGGCTCCTGTTCTCTCCTTTCATGTAGAAATGGCATGCAGGATATTTTACGATTCATTTTTCTGTCTTGATAAGATATGAAAGAAATATCAGAAGGAATTCAGAGAGGTTCAATGAAATCCAAGGAGCTTCTACATAAACATGTTTTTTTTTTCCCAGACATTTGGGCTCATAAAGTAATAAAATTATTTTTATTGCTTTTCTTGCTTGAAGCCTAAAAAATGAGGTTTGTCATCTTCTTGCATTGTTAACACTTTCAAATGAAATTTGCCTATTTCCATCAATTTAGTTAACTTAAGGACGAAGGTGATGACACCCGGCAATAGTTAACGAGTCATAACAACTGCTTGCTTATTAAATTAATAAAATTCAAAAGAAGACATCAGGAAATACAGAAGGACAAAAGCCTCTGATGTGTCCCCATATCAAAAGATATTGTCTTCATAAACAACATAACATTCAACCAGTATATTTCAACATCCTAGATATTTGCTATAAAGGAAGCGAACATTTTAATGCAGCATACACAATTGTCTAAATATCGCGACCACAGGCTGTGGTTTGCAGAAAGGGTCAGCAGCTCTCTCTCTTTGTTATCTCACGATATTTGTTATTTTCAGACAAATCTTCAAATGCTCAAGTGGATCTTAAGCTTTGAGAGACAGGCGATTTTTGTTTTATGTGCTATAATCAAGTCAGTTTGTCACTTATTGCTCTAAAATGCTTTAGTTCTTAATGATCTTATGCATTTAAATTCCTAGATGTTTTAACAGTCATATCAAATCAGCACTTTAAAGAAAACCAGGATTGATGGATACAGTATCTATCCGGTGGCCTCAAGCTACAGTTCTTTCATTCTGTCTTATTTTTGCAATACGTGATTCCCTCCTAAAAGAACGTGAGCCCCGTATTCACACTTAGGGCAAAACAACATGCAGCTGTGCTATCTTTGTGGTCACTCTGTGAGACTGTAAAACGCAAACTGACAGCATCCTACGGGTTTCGCCAATAACCTTTCTTACAAATGACCTGTCATCAAATTTCAGGAAAGTTTGCCACTGAACTAACATTGATTTCTTCAAGGAAAAAAAAAAAAAAAGAATGCATGCCTTCGGTTTTTTGTTTTGTTTTGGTTTTTAAGGGGAAAACAAAAAGCAAAACTCAGTTTGGTCAGGTTCTACTAGGACAGTTCCAAGATATTTTCAAACAAATACCAGTTCAGTGTTTCTCTGCACTAAACACTACAATCCAAGAAATCCAGGTCTTCTTACATGTAAAAAAGAAACTTGGACATTTTAAAGAACAAACCCAGCATTTCAGACACACTTCTCAATTCTGTTATTAGTAGATTGGAAATTTCAGAGCTCTCAGCATATCTGTACAGGAAATAGAAACTTAAAAGGGATTGCTTTTTGCTTTTTTATTTCCACTATTCTTGCAAATCTGAATTGAACACAAATGAATTTTCCCCCTAGCTCTGAATCACTTCCCCACCCTCAGCAAGTATCATTCGTACAGAAAGGAAGGTTCGTAATAACACACTGAAGGCTCCGAGGAAAATCTAGCCCAGTACAGACAGCGTAATAATGATGTCATTAAGACTCCTGGCTGAATGGGTTTCAGACAGAACTGTTGTATAGCTGCACACATAAATCTGAAAGAACTTTTTGGCTACATTCTTGACTTACCTTGAGAGATATTTAGAAGCTCCAGCAAAATGAGAGACATGCACTCAAAGAAGGTATGCAGGCTGCGGAGAGGTAGGCCCTGGAGGTGCCTCCTTCTGAGATACAGGAGGAAACAGTTTGTTAAATGGATGAAGACAGAGAAACAATCTGAAGACGAGGAAAACAGAAAACAAATAAACCTTAATTCTAGCACAAATAAATGAGAGAAAGGCAATTGTAGGGCTGCTCAAAGCCTTTTTGCCTAGCTGAATGAAAGCAATCCCTAAGACTGAATGGGTAATGAGATCCTGGCTCCTGAGATTTTAGCTTTCTTAATCATGTTCATAATTAATTCAAGAACATTGATAATTTCATTACATTCTTTTTGTCTTATCAATAAATGATGTGCCTGCACTTTTGGTCCTGTGTACAGGGAGAGGAGAGATGCTTTGGGTCATATTGCAGAAGGAATAGTGGATATATATGATCCAAAAAGGTGAAGTGGTAATTATTATCCTTGACCAGCCTTCTATTATCAGAACACGATGACAAGCAGCTACAAATAATTAATAAGCTTTTTATGCAGAAATGCAAAGCCTTTGAAGAAAAATATGCTGCAAGTAGAATTCCTTACGCAGATTATGTACATAGCACAACACACTTCTCCAGAAGCGTGGTCTGCAACGGGGGCTGCCAAAATGTCTGCATTGAAAATGCAAGAAGAAAATCAATAGCTTGTTTTTAAAACCTCATTAAAGAAACTTTTCTTTGTCTTAATGTTTTATTTAAAAAAAATTCTGTGTCCTTCCAATCGTCTTCCTAAAGTCCTTTCCTGGATCAACTTACAAAGATGTGAAACTGAACTCAGGAAAACCTCCTTTTTAAAATCAAGATGGAACACTCTGTCATTAGCTGTCAGTCATCATCAAAGGAGCCCTTTTCCTTTACAGTTTCCGATTCACCCCCATGTAAATTTTCACGAAGCTATCACTCATTAGTTTCGCCATCCATTTTCAAGGGTTTGGAAGGAACATTTAATGCCATTTAATAACAGGAAAGAGAAAGGCTGCCTAGTCTCCCAAACTGTTAAGATAATTAACATCAAATTAAAAAGTGGTCAGTTAGGGAGAACTGTGACAGTAAGAATTCTTCTAATTGGCAACAAGAATAACATTTCAATTTTAAATACAACATGTAGCAAATAATCTGTGCTCAAGTGCACAGGAGTGATACACAAACTAGCATTTTTTTTAAGTAGACCAATATGGTAGGATAAAATTTCAGCACTAGAAAACATTCCATAAAAGTGTCTCTCAACTAATTGTGCTATTAAAGACGAAAACAATTCATATGATGCTAAGCAGTATGCATGTTGGCACTTTGATCTGATTACTAAACAGAATAGTCTCAGAGAAGACACTGCAAAATCACTTAGGAAAGCAAGCTGTTGCCCGTGACATTGATATATGGGCCAGAGATGATGCATATACTGGGTGGATTTATCAGTAAATCACTGACTCTATTTACTTCCCCAAGGAAAAAGACCTGTCCCTGAATGAGAATTCTTTGTTAGAACCACCAGTAAGGGATTGATATTGGCAAAACATTCAATTTGTATATAGTGCTGCAGAAGATTCATAAACAATAGTTTAATAAGTTAACGGACAAAGATTTAACACATTGGCAGTATACAAGTGCTTAGAAAACATTAAATAATTTTGTTAATTTAATCTAATTCTTTTTTGTGTGAACTCAATTACATTGGTTCTAACCATTCACAACTTATTTCTAGTCTAAAAACAATGTTTTTGAGAAATTCAAATTCCCTAAAAATAACATTTCCACAAGACACAAACTATCCTCACTATATAGACCTATTGCTTATTTAAAGGACTAATAAGCCACAGTTAAATTTAAGCCTTAAAGGTCAAGTTCCACTTGTCCCACACATTTTTATACATTTCAAGTCAGCAGATACATATGAGATAGTTTGCAAATCAAATATGTCAATCAATATTCCAGGGCAATTTAGAGCCAACTAAATTCTAGGGACAGAGCTAGGATTGTAAGTGATTTCTGTGCAGTTAAAAAGCAGAAACACATGTGCCTTCAAAGTTCTATCTTAAATTCCTTTGCATATTTATTACAAGGCTAAATCTCTCCTAGTGAGCTCCCAATCATCATGCACAGCTCCACGCCATTTTCACATGGACGTTCTTCCTTAATTGTGTCCCAGACTATCCATCAACTCCTCCTTCCCAAGTCTGTTCTCTTGCTGCCCTATCAATGGGAACAGCTCTTGTTAGTTTTCCATAGAAGTGTCAAGGCGTTGTTCTAGACACAGCTCTCAAGAGCTCCCCCACCTCCAGTCCATCTTCAAGTGTGCTGTCTAACTTACCAAGTGCCACTGCTATCTGCCTGCTCTTCTCCGTTCCCAAGGCTAGACCTCCTCTTCCAGTCATCCCCTCTGTTGATTTTCTTTTTGGAAAAACATTCTGATTCAGTACACACAATCTGTGGCTCTTCATTATCTGAAAAAAAAATACAGATCTAATCACCCCATTCCTTCACTCAAGCCATCAGCAACCCCTTGCCACCCTTCTACAAGACTACAGGCAAAGCAGTTTTGATTTGGTTCTGCCCTTCTTAACCCTACTGTAACCCCCAGTCATGTGGAATTTGCTCTTTCCCTCAGACTTGGGTTCGAAAGCAGCACAACCGTCATAGCCAATGACCAATAACCAGTCATTTTCTAGTTGGGCTTTGTAATACCCTTGAAGATTTTCCCATCACTCTGTAATGTCTCAAACCTAATTGAAGTCTTTATCAATGGAACTGGTGCTCCACTTCTGTTGATTCTTGAAGGCTCTCGGTGGGCATCTGTGCCATCTAGCCTCCCTCCCTCTTGCTAAAAACAAACCTCCTAGCTTGTTCTCATTGTCTGGGGTCTCTGTGCTTGCCTCCCCCACACAACTAAGAGTAAGAAAGGCACAGGCTCACCTATGTTTACATTCACTCAGCTATCATCCGGTCTTGGAAAAACAGGGTAGAAATTCTTTCATCTTACTGGAGTAACATTCGTTTTTTTTGTTTGTTTGTTTGTTTTTGCTATAATTTTATGGACTCAGACATTTTTTATTTTCTTCTATTAGCATGCACATGGGAAGATGAGAACTGCTGGAATTGAGAAAACCAGATTCAATGACTAGAGTATGTGTTATATAAACATGTCAAGTTTTAGTGCTTTTAAAGTGCATCTTTAAAGAAGGCAAATATAAAAAAATATGTATTCTTTCTGCTTACGTACAAACTGTTAAGTAATTTTAATATTATGGCAATCAGGGAAAGTCAATATAAGGACACAGGAAGAGTATAGAATTTAATGATTACTCAATAAATCCATTGAAATAATAGATAAAAGTAAAATGACCCTATCTATAAGATTCCATATCTAAGGTATCACTCTACAATTATACCTGGCTATATTGTAAGAAAACTTAAATTTAAAAAATGGCTAATTTAATTTAATATGTAATGTGGTTTGCGTAGGTTGTTTTGAAAAGTTCATGAGTTTTTAAAGTTCTTTTGTTAGTAAGAATTCACTTTCTGCTGATACTAAATAAACATAATTTGCAAACTCTGCAATGTCTTCAATAGAAAAGATAAAGAGGAAAGAGCACAAAGGCATGAAAGCCTAAGGCATTAAGAAAGCTTCACTAGCTCAACAGAGAAGCTAGCAGAGTCTGAGGGAGAAAATAGCAGCCAGGGGACGCTAGAGAGCTGGAGTGCAGTGGTCTGCATGGGAAAGGCTAGAGAGCTGGTGAGCTGGCGAGCAGTGGTCCACATAGAAATGGCTAGAGAGCTCTTCAGCAAAGACTCATCAGATAAATTCACTCTAGTGTGTTTGCCTATTTGTTGATTGTGGAGTCATTTAACATTTTTTTTATGGAAGTGTAACACTGAGAGAATGTTGAAGAAAGTGACTATTTGCATCATCAATTAGACAAAAGGAAAACATTGAAATGTTTATCTTTTCTACTTTAGAGAATCAGACTCTTCTATTTTAAGATCTGCACAGGAGTTCTCTCTTTCTCCAAAAAACTGGAACATAGTTCTTTATGTACAAACTATATATATATTATTGTATAAACAATACATTCACTATATCTATATCATATATGTGTATATATATATATATGAAGAGAGAGATTGTTTTTCCATACTGCTATTCTATACATTAAGATAATACCTAGGTTGGCAAATTCAGTATCTTTTATGGCTTGAAAAGATTAGGGGCCAAATAAAAAAACATGGAATTTAACCCATACAAATCCTGCAGAGGTGAATTTTCTAGCAGCATGTCGAAATAATTGTTTGACTTTAACCTTTTGCTTTTTTTTTTCTGATGAATATTTTTAGAGGCTGTTTTGTTTAGCTTTTTGTTTGTTTCAGAAATACAGTTCCAAATTCTTTTCTTAACTTGCAATTGCCTATATTAACTACTTAGTCTTTCCTTAATAACACATAGTCAGCTTTGTGATTGGCCAGTCTTGCTGTTCTTTATAAACCCTGACCTCAGACAAGCTCACCTCATCTGTTCTCTGGGGTATGTATACTAGGCTAAGGGAAGGTGAGTTTTTCTGGGTCACAGGGTGTGTACATTGTGAAGGGAAGGTTTCCCCTTCTAACTGTAAGGCCTCTAATAAAAGTGTAGGCAATCTCAGTGCCAAAATTCAATTGAATTAACCAGTTATGAAAGGCTGAGCTTCACTTTTGAGCAGCTGCCTATACGGTCTTCTTTCCCACAGTGTGTTCATTGCTCAGAAACAGATCTTAGGAAAGCAGTTACAGCACCAAGCAACACTTTCCCAGATTTCAGGGAGTGTAAATGTATAGGACCAAGAGATACAAGGCATCTTGTCTGGAGTGTGAAGATGGGAAGCATCTGAGTGTCCTTGAGGAAGTGAGCAGTGGGAAACCAGGAGTCTCACATGGAACTGGAGCTTGACTGGAGTAGAGGAGAACACAGTTCCAGGGAGTCAAACAGGCCACAGCCTCTGTCTCCTGTGGGAGTAGAATTTGTCTAGGGTGAGGCCAGAGTTAACGAGGATATAGTTATGGGTTTTCCCATTAAGAAGTCGTGAAAAATAAAGAAGTATTTTTTATTTAGTTTTTATTTATATGTATATGTATTTTTGCACACGCATGAGAGTGCCTGTAGAAGCCAGAAGAACATGGTAGCTTCCCTGGAGCTGGAGTTGCAAGTAATTGTAAGCTACTGTGGGTGTTGGGAACCAAACTCAGGCCCTTGGAAAGAGTTGCATGCACTCTTAACTACTTAGCCATGTCTCTGCCCCTTGAAAACACATTTAATGACAAGACATGAAGATGGAGCTGAGTGTGGTGGTGCACACTTTTATTCCCAGCACTGGGAGGCAGAGACAGGCAGGCAGGAGTTCATGTCTAGTCTGGTCTACATAGTGAGTTCCAGGCCATCCAAAGATACATGCTGAGACCCTGTCTCAAAAAAAAAATTAAAAAAGCAAACAAACAGGTGAAGATGAAGCAAAAACCAACTAGTGGATACAGGCTTGGCATGCTGAAAAACAGGACAAGATGCACAGATGACACAAGATGTGCACAAGATGACAGATATGTTACCACAGCAATGAGAAAACAGCAACCAGTACACCTGCTGAGTCTAGGCAGCTTATGGGGACACTCTAGTGAGTTGGTCTCCATCCCATCCCTTTATGCATTCACTGGGAAGTCTTTTAGCTCAGGGTTGGGACCATGGACTTGTGTCACATAGGTCATGTTTGGACGATAGATCGGACATGTGCAGCAGATAGGCAGGGTTACAGGCAAAATATTTTTCTTATTTGACCTTTTTTTTCATCATTCATCAATTCCTAGCAGCATGCCCCGCCCTGCACCTCTTCACAGATCTGTTCTGTGTGTCAGAATCCCTGCTTTTCTCAGTCTAAGGTGTTCAGTGACTCTTCCTCCTGAGTCCAGGTGTAGGTTTGTGACTCAGCTTGATCAGCTGGAATGCTCTGTTTACTCTGGCCACCATAATTAGCTTGAAAATGGAGACAGACAGCAATCAAGACAACGAAATTCATCCCAGGACTTTTGTTGGAGCTGTGGGAAAAATATGTGTTTTCTGTTTTCTGGAATGAGTTTCTGAGAATGATGGAAAATTAACACAGCCAGGGAGCTGGATACAGGTAATGCCAACCCAGACAGAAACAGAACCATGGATACCAAGAGTAAGAGTGAGATGGGTGGATTCTTCACAGTGTTGGCATTGGCTGACCTCCTAAATCAAGCCTGAATTCATCAGTAGCTCATGCCAACTTTGTTTCCTTGAATTTATATGAAGAAATTTTTATCACTGTAGAAATAGCAATGCAGAATCAGGGTCTTGATGACTCCTAATCCAGTCTTTAGGCTATCAGTTTCTTTCACCAGGTGTCAGTCTGCCCCCAAATCTGGATATCCATCCCACGAGGGACATTTTACATTCTACCACAAGGATGGACAGATCCGAGACCACTACTCAAGCATTATACAATTTAGCTTTTCATATTAATAGTATGGGATCTTTGGAGAGAAGAATTTTACCTGAACCTTAATTTCCATCTATAGTAAGAAGAGTTTTTGTTTGTTTGTTTGTTTGTAGTTTCCTTATCTACTATGTAAGATGGTAATCTAAGGGGCAAAGGTGCCATCTTCATCCTTACTGTTGCATGAATCCTAAATCGTCTTTAATAAAAACCTGGGGCCAGATATTGGAGTAAATGCTGAAAGATCAGAGAGACAAAGGAACAAGCCACTACAGAAACTTCTCACCACTACCAAATCCTCAGGCTGAAAGAGAGGTGAGATCCTGTCTCCACAAATCCTCGGACTGAATGCCTGAGTCCTCGGCCCAAAAAGCTCTGCTTCCTGTCTCCTCACACCTTATATGCAGTTCTCTGCCCAGCCATTTCACTTCCTATCTCAACCTTCCTAGTGCTGGGATTAATGGTCTGTGTGCTTCCCAAATACCGGGAGCAAAGGCATGAGATCTGACGTGCTGAGATTAAAGGTGTGTGCCTGACCTCTATGTTTAATCCAGTGGCCGGCTCTGTCCTCTGATCTTCAGGCAAATTTTAAATGTTAATGAGTAAAACCAAGTATCACCACACTTATGTTCCCACATTATACACTGTGTCACTTTTACATAGTAGATCCGCAGAAATTACATGAAATGCGATTCTTTTGAGAAACGGAAAGCAGAAAATTAGAATGCAGTAGTTGGAAAGAGAGATAAAGTGTGAAGGAAAACTCAAAGGCTAGAGACAAGGCATCCCTTAGAGAAACTGGCAGAGTTCCTAGTTGAAGTCAATTAGTCGACACAAATTTCAAGGCTGGTAGGATAGAGTGTATTTAGGGCAGAATGGAGCAAGATGGAACTCTAGCTATGGTCATCACATATTCTGAAGTGGCCATGGGCCAGAAGCATGAGCTGCCAGTGGGATACATGAATGGATTCTATCATAGTATGAGATGATTCATTGATGTTTAGAGTTACAGTGATTTAGAGGATATCTTTTATTTATGTCATATTGTAAACTTTCACGTTGGGAGAGATTTTTGCATCCAATTTATAAATTCGTGTGATTGATTTTTTCTACTTCAAGTCTTTTATCAGAAGTTTCACACGGAAAAAAAATTAATGCTAAACTTTCAGTATCTAAACTCTGTTGGGGGGAAAGGAACACTTTGGGACATAATCTTGTCTAGTGATAGACAGCAAGGGCACAGTGAACATGGTGCTTGGGAGGACAGGCAACTCATTTGTCCTCACCTCGGGTAGTGATCCCACAGCAACCAGAAGAGCCCTTGCTGAGCATGCTCTGTGGCTCACTGAGAACATAACTTTCAACTGTTTCAACTGTGAGTTTCTGCTTTGTTCTCGGCAAAACAAAGATTTGGATACCTATTCCTCAGGATGGTTGTAAGGACTAAATGAGACAGCATG
>CABHPQ010164532.1:0-47117 GCA_902168405.1 Peromyscus aztecus | reverse complement strand
CTCTCTCTCTCTCTCTCTCTCTCTCTCTCTCTCTCTCTCTCTCCCTCTCTCCCCCCCCTCCTTCCACTCCCACAAGGTGTGCACCCCTTGTCCTCCCTCTCTCTCTTTCTCTTTTCTATCCTGTCTTCTCTTCATCTCTCTATTATAATAAACCATTTCCACGCAGATGTAGTATCTGGGTTGTGAATGTCTACCCACGACCCTGCTGCCATGCTCGCATGGAGTGGGTCTCCCACCAACCCACTTTTCTATCTGCACAGCATGACAGCATGGTTCCCTGCATGAGTGGGATAGCCGGGCCTGGCCAGCTGAGGGTTTCCTATGCGTGCATAATTCATAACAATTCCTGTGTGTACAAATGAGTCTCCTGGGCTCTTTTCCTTCTGTTTGTCTTATACAACTTCAATATATTAGTTTTTATTTTATCTTGTTATGTATTTTCTTTTTTTAATCCCTTAGAAGCTTGACTGTTTTCTAATGAGAGACAGAAAGGAACTGGAACTGGTTAGAAGAAGAAATAAGGAGAAACTAGGAGGAGTAGAGGGAGGGGAAAATGTAATCAGGATATATTATGTGAAGAAAAATATCTATTTTCAATAGAAGAGGGAAGAAATAAAGAAGAGGAGGAGGAGGAAGAGCATCTCTGTCCTCGGGGGAACCCTAACATTCCCGGTGGACCTGGTTATTCACTTGGCCAAGGGACCATCCCTAGGAAACCTGGCTCAATTTAAGCTGTGCTAGAAAGAGAGGCGGAATAATTAGTTCTTAGTGAGATACTGTACTTCTCCTTCTGCGAGGTCCTGTTACTGGTGGAGTAGTTTACCAGGCCACAATCATGTAGCTTGTAAATCTGCTCACTTTTCTGAATGACATCAATAGACATGTTAACATGGAAATAATCTCATGGGGCCTCCTCAACCCTAGACCAAGAACTATAGGCAACTAAGAAATACTGAAAGCAAGAGAAATAGGGAAGAGCCCCCTAAATCGATTGTCTAACAGCAGGACCACTTTTAAAGACACTCTAGTGAGCTAGTGAAAAGATACTGAAGGACAAAGGCTGGGGGTGGGGTCAAGGCCACTTGGATTTGATAATTTGTCCTGAAGTTAGGCTCTCACCTTTCAGACAATGGAAGAGAGGAAGAACAAAACACCCCATCTTTTTTTTAGGGCACACTCAACACAGTAAGCACAGACATGTGCATAGATATTTGTTATTCTGATTTATTTAATGAGTATAGTAAAGGGTGGGGATTGCTCTTTATTGCAATGTAATATTACATGTCAACTTGCAAACCGTACATCCTGACAGAGGATGAACAATTCACATTAAAGGAAATGCATGTCAGGCATTTTATGTTTAAAAAGGAGTTCGCAATCCTCTGTATACACTTTCTGTTTTATTTTTCAGGCCATTCTAAGGCTCAGCACCTCAACCTCAGGGCACAGGATTGTTTGATTTAATAAAAGCAGTAGATATCATGCAGAAGGTAAGAAGAGGTGGATTATAGTCATGAAGGAGGAAATTAAATTTCCAAACTTTAATTGATTCTCAAATCTATACTTATGGCGATAAGGTGATAAGATATTTTACATGTTGCAAAACTGAATTTAATAAAAAGAATAAATGTAAGTGTACTAATTGCAAAAAAAAAACAGTTAGAAAGACTTTAGAAAATCAATTCATTTTGTTTGTGCCCTGATAAGAGACAAAGGTGCTGCAAGGGGATTTATGTAAATGTAATGAGTTAAAGCATTTATCTTGCAAGCCTGAAGAACAGCAGGAGGTACCTTAGAGGGTGAAAATAATTAGTTCCTCCTCTCTCTCTTCCTGTGTGAACCCAAACCATTGTTATAATTGCATTTGTTTATTACTTCAAAATAACTTATTTTGGTTGAGCACAATCACTTCTTTTCTAATAATTTTTGTTTGTATTGAATGTCAGGGATAGCTTCCCATCTTTAATAATGCTACTTACCACTTTCCTCTCTCTCCCAAACACCCTGTTACTGTGAGAAGGTGTTATGGCAGTCACTCTTCCTGCTGGTCTGTCCCTAATACATTATCTATGTTAAAGTCCTTGATCTTGTCACTCCCTCTTTGACAATCTTTTAATATTTCACCATTATACACTATAAAGTTTATACAAGGTATTTATAATCAACTCCTACTAACTAACCCAAATTCATTGTATACAAATTGCTCTCACCTTGAACTTAGCATTTCAGTCACACCAAATGGCCACTGTGCTCTTAATGTTTTGTCAAAGTTTAATGTTTACACAACTGTTGTTCCTTCTACTTTGGATAATATTTAATGTACTTATAACGGTTACAGCTCAAGTCACACAACTTTAATTATAGTGAATATCTGGATGTCGCTTTCACCATTAAACTAGTATTGTTGAGTACCTACTATATGCCATACAATTTATGAGGATCTAGAATACAATGATAACATCTCCAAAGTACATACTTGTTCACACATAGGCATACACCACACACACATAACAGAATTATATTTTATAGAGGGAAAGGTAATTCTTAAATAAACAAGCAATTAACATAAGCTCCAAAAAATTCAGAAAGTAGAGAAGTGGGACATGTGTCATTATGGGAGACAGAGGGAGCCCCAGAAAGACTGCTTGAAATGCTGGCCGCTGTAGTTCAGATCTAAAATGTCTCCCAGGCCCCAGGCCCGTTTGCTAAAGGTTTTAATCACTAGCCTATAGTTTTGTACCAGTGGCCCAGTGAAAGGAAGTTAGGCCACTTGGAAAGTGTCTTTAGCAGAGACATTGAGACTCAGTCCCTCCTTCTTTCTTGACTCCCTGTCTCAAAACAAGCAATTTCTTCTATCATGCGCTCTGACCATGAGAGAAGAAACTACAATGGAGCCAACCAGCCATAGCCTGAAATTTCTGAAACTGTGAGGCAAAATAAATCCTTCGTCCTAAAATGTTTATCTTGAACATTTGCTCTAGTGGCAGAAAGCTAACACAGTGACACCAAAATGAGTAGCAGAAGGAAATCATTTGGACTGTCATCTGAATGCTTGGAATAAAATACCGTCTGGCCCAAGGAAGAGCAGGACGAAGGAATGGAAGTTGGGAGCCTGTGTACAATATGCAAAGGTAAAGGTTGGGAAACTTGCTAGAAAGTGAAAGAAACAATCCAGGCAAGAGACTGAAGTTTGGACCAGGCTCCTGAAAGGAGTGGATGAGGTGGGCCGGTGGTTGGATGCCATGTCAACAGAGTCAAGGATGACTGACTCTTGTAATTGTTAATTTTATACTAACTTGCCGAACTGTGATGATTAATTATTTGATCAAATACTATCCTGAATGTTATAAATGTGTGTGTGTGTGTGTGTTTAAGACAATATCAACGTTTACAATCACATAAATATTACCTTTCATATTATATGAAAGGTTTTCATCTAGTCATTAGCTCCGAAGAATAAGGATTAAAGTTTCTGGAAAAAAAGAAGGAAATTTTGACTTCAAAGTAGATTACAATGCCAAAAATAACGGAAGTCAGAGAGTAGGTTCAGTCTGGAGGTCAAGTTTGCTATGTTGAGTTTAAAATATTCAAGCTGACAGATGGCATAAGTAACTTGCCAGTACTAGGGAATGGTCTCGTCTGGACATCATGAAGTCAGGCCCTCTCTAGTCAGGGGATCCATAAAGCGACCTCTCAAAAGGAAGATAATGCCAATTAATAAAAAGATCCACCATTTTGTTCTCTTTTTACCTCTGCCTCCAGCCTCATTTCATAACTTCCTTTTATAAATGAAAAAAATGAATTCTGGTTCCTCGGTCCTTTACTACAAAATAATGTGTCATCTTGGGAAACAGGAAATTTAAGTAGCACCCTCATAGTTTGGTTTAACTCAGTTCCCCAAAACCCAACCAAAGTGATTTTTCCAAGTAAGAATTCTGTTGTTTATTATTTGAAAATTTTGTTTGGTAATCAAAATGTTAAATGAAGTTACAGACACATACTCAAGATACCAAATTCAGTAAAGGCCATGTGCATGAAGAGAACTTTTTAGGCAAAATAAACTGTAATAATTAGCACAAGAAAAGTTACAAATAAACACGAGGCAGTAAGAAGACGAATTAATTGTAAGTGAGCTCTTACAGACTTCAAATTAGTCGTGACTGAGTCCGTCTTCCTTTTGTTAGTTGTTGTTGTTGATTTGTTTTTGTTTGTTTGTTTTCAATAGAAGATTCTTCTTTAGGTTATTGTTTGCATGGACCAAAGAAGGTTCACACAGTCAGGCCTGTAGCTCATGCTTGTAATGCCAACAAGAGCGCTGCAAATTCTTAGCTGGCCGGGGCAACTGTTGAAGAATGTTGCCCTCCCAGCATAACAGCTATTACCGTTTTGGTCAGAGCAGCTGTGACTGCTCACAAGGGGCCCTCAAGATTGATCATTAGACCCTCATCTAAGATCTCAGCCAAGCATTCCTTCACCCCCAGCTGTATGTAATTTTCCCCAAGGTGCGCGTGGTCTCAAGAGGCAATAT
This sequence comes from Peromyscus aztecus, assembly GCA_902168405.1. Lineage (NCBI taxonomy): Eukaryota > Metazoa > Chordata > Mammalia > Rodentia > Cricetidae > Peromyscus > Peromyscus aztecus. The sequence continues at coordinate 42,589 of CABHPQ010164532.1, read as the reverse complement.
ATATATAGGGGTAGGAGGGGGTGGGAAGGAGACAGGGAGAGAGGGGATGGAAGTTAACTGAAGGGGGTTCTCCATCTATTCAGCTATGGGGAAGCCATCCACCATGCTCGGGCAAGACTTCCTAGTGATGTAGCCACGTTGAGTGTCCACATTCCTGTCTCGCCTGGGCTCTGTAGGTAAGAACAATAAGATCATTGGTCTGCCACAGGGGACATTGGTTGAATTGTTTTTTTTTTGTTCTGTCATTGGTGTGCTATCTGAACAAATGTTTGCTCAAATCTCCCCAGGGAAAGTTCATACAACAGCCCTATAGTGAGTTTCAGACCAGTGTGAGACTTTGTCTCAAAAGCAAAACTTCATTGGCTATTATTGTCCTTATATGATATTTCCCATGAGTTTGTGTTTCTGTCCTCCTACAGTTATGGACTCCTAATGGTTATATTCATGTTTCTCCAACCATATGATTAAGCTTGGAAAAAAAATGTTGAGATTGAATGAATGAATGAATAAATGAGTGATTGAAGTGAGTTTTACAGCAGATAGTAAGAAGTTTCGACAAATTTCATACCTTAATAATTTTGCCCCATTCTTAAACTACCCTAAAAACCCACCAAATACGTTCACACTGTAACATGAACCTACATTAGAATCAGGGAATGTTAATTAGAAATTACCCAAAAAACAAGGTGTATTAATTTCAATTTTTTAAGTTAGTGCTCCTGAATCTCTGTGCATATAGGGAGATTTACAGGACTATCTTAGATTATAAAAAAAAAATACAGAAAAAAGAGAGAAATAAATTAGCAAGCTCAAGTTGAAGATTCACTGTGAGAAACTAGATATTAGCTAGTGAGTATACACCTCCTACTCTATACAAACTCACTCAGGTTTAGATAGCATAACACACACAAGAAGTTGGTTTATAGCATATTAAAATTGAAAGCAGAAAAACTTACCATGAGTTAACTGTCTTCTAACTATGACCATTTATTCTGTCTATATCCTTGTATTTGTCATTAAGAATTTACCATAACTTCACTTTTATTTTCAACTTTAAAATAAAAAAAAAACACAGATTATACAAAACCCACTTTGTGATAGTTTCTTCCAGTAACTTTTCCACTTGAATGGGAGCCTCAGGAAACACCAAACAGTGAACACAGTTGAGAACTCTAACTTGTGAGCTAGCCAATAGCAGCTGTGTTCCTTTGATTGCTTACACACAGTGTTTAATGTTGGCCCTTTGAACAACAAAAATAGTTACTGGATAGCAGTAGGGGGTAATGAAGGCACACAAAGGAAAATCTGAACAATGAGAGTTCTTACCGGATAGATGGGTGGGAAGTTCCAAGAAGAAATGGTTTGATTATGCAGGACATTGCTGCCTTAAGAAATGAAGACTCAATCATTTTTTTTCCCTTTTGATATTTGAAGTACTTGTAAATATCCAGAAAATTTTCATAGCTAGCATGGAGAATTTATTTGTAGCCTTTATGTATAGCCTATAGCCATATTGTAATTACCAAAACCTAGAAATGAAAATACCGGTATATTATTTCCCTTGGATATGACTGTGCAAAGTATGTGCTAGAACCCAATAATTCTCACTAATTATTCCCACTTTGGTCCTGGTTCATATTTTTCCAGTAATATATTTTTGTTCCAAAATCTCACTTGGTGTTTCACTTTCAATTTCATTGCCATTCATTTATCCTCAGTATCTGTCAGTATGTGATACATCCTCTGTCTTATTGTGTGTCTGATGGTATTATTTCCATAACATAGGATTTTGATACTTTTTAACATTATCAGTCAGTTGTTTTGTGCAGTGTTCTTTAACTTGTGATTAGCTGGGCTTTACTTAGGACTGAATTATATCGTGACTTGCTGATTAAGAAGTTCACAGAAATGATGCTGTGTATCCCATCGTGAGTTCTCTTTAATGTGTCCCATTAAGGACCTATGATGCTCATGTGCTTTGTTGCCAATGAGGTTGGCCTGGATCAATTGCTTTAAGTAGTTTGTGCTAGCTTCCCTACTGTTAATTTGATTCCATTCCCTTTGTAATTAATACATACTGTTAGGGGCGATTTGTGAGATTGTGTCAATCCACTCTTGCTGGAAGCTTTCATCGACTGACTTCAGCGTCTCTCTGTTGATATTATCGGCGACACGTTTTTCTGCGGAGTAGGCTAATGGTGATTTGCTGTTTTCCTCTACCTTATTAATCAGAATCTTGTACAGCAGAGCTGTTTCTTCTCCCTTACTCACTTTTCCAATTGCTTAGACATGAAAGCATGAGTCCATGGTTATTTATTATTCGCGGATTACAACCCAATACTATGTCCTTCCTCTCAAAGAATTCTAGCTCTTGTCATTAGGAAGTCCTCTATGTTAGTGCCTGTGATTTTTGACAAAGCCTCTTCTGTTTTATTGCATTGTGCCTGATACCATATAGTGGCCAGGTTTAGATTGCATGTGCACTGCTCTAGTCTTGAAATCAATTATTTCTCCTAGGACCCTCCCTCCTCTTTATTGGAGAGTAGTGTTTAAAGTCCCATATCTGGCTGCTGTTTTGTGTTCAATGCTACTGGGATGTCATTGCATTGATCCCACTTTTATGAGTATATTGACTTCATTAGGTTCAGGGTACGGGTCATTCAGGCCACACCCACCTGGAGCAGCATCTTCCTTACAGTCATGGAAAAGGAAATGGCAAATCCCCTTCTAAGAGCCTGTCTAAATCTCTAATCATTTAACCCACTCCAGAGAGGCCTAGACGCCTTACACTTCCCAAGGGACTTCATAGGCTCAGGTCACCAGACGTAAGATGCCAGAAAGATTTGGGTAGAAAAGGTGTTGTGGAATATTACTTTAACTATGTAAAGATGTGTTACATTTGTTTAGCCTTGCCTGCCTAAGGCATCTGATTGGTTTAATCAAAAGCTGAATGGCCAGTAGCTAGGCAGTAGAGGGATAGGCAGGGCTGGCAGGAAAGGAGAATAAGTAGGAGGAAGAATCTAGGCTCAGGAGAAGAGAACAAGGGAGAAAGAGAAAGAAGAGATGCCCGGGGCCAGCCAGGCAGGCAGTCTCCAGCCAGACAGTCATGGAGTAAGACATCTAGAATAAAAGAAAGATAAAAAGCCCTGTGGGAAAATAAGGATGAAGAGAAACAGGATAGTTCAAGTTACAAGAGCTAGTGGGACAAGCCTAAGTTAAGGCAGAGCATTCATAATTAATAAATAATAAGTTTTGGTGTCATAATTTGGGAGCTGGCTGGTGGTCCAATAAAAAGCCTGCTACAAAAAGGTCTGCTTCAATTGGATGTGATCCACTTTTCTCACTTCCTCCATGTCTTGGAGTCTCATGTTCCTGTTTTAGGATCAGGACCCTCTCCCCTTGCTGCCCAGGAATGAGGAGGGACAGCCTAGCTGCAATCCAGTGCTGTGGACTGCTCATTAACAAAGATTAGACCTCCCTCTTCTTCTGAAAGTGTCACTTTGTCTTATGAGACGGAACTTTCATCAGAGCCCATAGCATGCTGCTGTCTACCTATCTGCCGACAAAGTTAATAACTAGTAAATCTGTTTCCTAAAATGAAAATTATTCTCAGTGTCTCCCTTGAATCTCAAAATGGAAACCTTTCAGTTTTTGATTTCTTATCTTTATATTCTCCATCTTAAATGATAATTCTTGCTGCAAATTTTAATTAGGAATTTTGTTTTTATTTCCAATACTCTGGAATATTTTATATATCACTTGGATTATAAAGCCTTTGACAGTTAGTGGACTTTTGTCATGAAGATCCCTCCATCTCTTACCCTTTGTCTTTCTAACGTTTTAGATCAAGTCTTACTAGGCAGTAAGTCCCAGCTGGCCTGGAGCTCACTATGTGGACCAGACTGGGTTTGAACTCATAGAACTCACCTGCCTCTTGCCACTGAGTGCTGGGATTGAGCACATGCTCTACCATGCCCAGACCTTGGCACTATTCAAAAATAAATAAATAATTTTTTTTTAAGCTGGGATTGACTGGGCATTCTTGTATCCTAGTACTCAGATGGCTAAGGCAGTAGAATTGCAACAAGTTTCAGATCAGCTATGGCTGCAGAGCAAGAGCCTGCCTCAAACATGTAAGTTCAAATGTCTTTTAAAGAAATTTGTTGTTAATAGAGCTGGGAATTGTTTTGTAAACTAAATCAAAAGAGTATTTATGTGATAGATAAATGCTATGGCTGAATTGCATTTTCTCAAATGAGTGTGTTAAAACTCTACCTCTATGACCCCCACCACTCCCTTCAAGTCCCCCCAGGTAGTTCTTAGACGGTGAAGATATCTAGAGAAAAGTCTGCTTTGCAGGTTGTTAAGTGAGCAGAAGGCCAACAGCGCAGGGCTTCACCCAATCTGCCTGGTGTCCTTAGAAGGGGGAATCTGGACACACAGTGAGCCACAGGGGTATGGGGTGTGTGTGTGTGTGTGTGTGTGTGTGTGTGTGTGTGTGTGTGTATGTGTGTGTGTATGTGTATGTATGCGTGCACATATAAGTGCTCATAAAAGAAAGCCAGTGTGACTACAGAGGGGAAAAGTACATCTATGAGCCACGAGAAGCCTCAGGAAACACAAAAGACCTCTGATGCCTTGATCTCATATTTCTAGCCTACAGACTGTTAATTCATAATCTGTGGCACATCAGTGTGGGTGGCCACTGTAGCTAAAACAGTGAACATCGGAGGCTACCTGTATCCATGCTAATGTATTTTTTTTTTGGTGGGGGCAGGGGTGCTTTGCATCTTTATGTCACTTCCTTCCTGTTAGCCATTCTTCTGCCTTTCCCGAGGAACCCTTACGATCCTTTCATTTGACTTCTTTCCCCTTCTTGGACATGTTTCTACAGTCGACCCTGTCGCCGTTCCTCTGTACAAGAACGTGGTTATTAACATAACTGCATTTTACATGAGCAGACGCTTAGAATCCAGTTATCGAGGAGGCTTTCTTAAAAGAGATTTGGGAAGTAGAATGTAAGATTCCACAGTCTTGGGGAAATGGAAAACTACACAGCAACCTGCCATCCTTCCTGTTGGTGTGAAGAGACAAAGACAAGCATAGTACAACCAGTGCTGGAGGGTACAGAAGCGCTAGAATGTGGCAGTCAACCCAGCAGAAGTGAGCACTGTAGTATGTGCAGAAAAATAGCATCGGTTTAGTAATAAACGGCTCTTGCACACGCTGCAACTAAAAAAAACATCTTACCTTCAGGAGACTAATGAACAGAGGGAGATGCCAGGCCAGTTGCTACTGAGGTGGCTGAGGGCTGCAGCCACAGCAAGCACTTCCAGGATTTTGCACTCTGCCCATGCCTCTTACTTATTTCTACTCAATGCTTTGTCCCCAAAGACAAATCTACCCCTTGCAAACAGCAACCAAAGCGCTATAGGTAAATTCTAAGGTAAGGACCAAGATTACTAAGCACATAAGTGACTTGTGTCTAACCTACCTGGATTGTGTAGACTATCTAGTAGACACAGAATAAAATATCGTCAGATGCTAATGACTACAGGGTGGGATTTCCTATAGATTTATCTATACCCAAGGGGAGGCAGAAGAAATATCTCAGGAGAAAAGGGAAGAAATAACCAAATCATGAAGGATTTTAAATTCTAACGGTGTTCTGCTTTGTTTCTATAAGAGTATAACCATTTTCCAGCCTTAAATTTTCTCCTTCCAAATTGCTTGCTTACTTTATCCACTGCTTCCTGAGAAATAATATTTTTCTGCATATGTAGCTGCTCTGTGCACCGAGATAATACATTGAAATATTGAACCCGAACTCCCTTCCATGTGCTCTTCCCCCCAGAGAGTCAGAGGATGAACATTACCTGGAGAATTAGACTGTTGTGGCAGAAATGCAAAGGGAAAGAGACAAGGTTCATTTTTTGCCTTCCAAATTGGCTCTGCAAGCCCACAGCAGAAACAATGGCCAGTGCCAGGAGACTGTTGAATGCTGTCAGACCCTGTGCCAGGGAGAAGCATGGGAGACAAGCCAAGCCTGCAGACCATCCATGCCATTTGAGTAAGCTCATTGTGTTTCTCAGGCTAGGGAGCCTCATTAGCAGCTCTTGTTAACGCCAGGTAATTTCCCTCCTAAAACTTGCCTGAACTTGCCCAGGTAAGACCCACCTGTGCTTAGAGTCCATGCTGACACTTAGTTAATTGTCCTTCTATGGAACCTTTCTCCCTGCTTTTCTCCCTTCCCCTCGCACTCCCACTTTCAATCACCTTCAATCTTTAAAGGAAAAGACTCAAAACAGAAAGCAGAGTGCAAGGAAATTGCAAGAGTTAATCTTGCAAAGAGATTGAAAGGAACCCAGCATTATATTATTTTTAATTTGTTGTGTGTGCGATTTTTGAGTGTGTATGTGTGTGTATGGGTGTGTGTGTGTTTGTAGTATATACATATGTTCCTACCAGAGTATATACATGTGTGTAAGTGCATGTGTTGCATGTCTACGTATATGCACAAGTGTGTAGAAGTCTGGGACCAATATCAGGTCTTATTTAATTGCTCTCTACCTCATTATTAGTATTATTATCATCATCATTATTATTATCATTGGTTTATCATTCTTAAGATTGGGTCTCTCACTGAACCTGGGACTCACTGATTGGTTAGGCTGGCTAGACAATGAACTTCAAGGATCTGCTGGTCTCCCCCATGTGAGGGATACACATGCATAACAAACAACCTGGCTTTTTGCATGAGTGTCATAGTTTAGAACTCAGATCACTACATGTTCATGGTGGGCACTTTACCGATCAAGTCATATCCCCAGCCTCATCATCATTTTTAATACATTCACCCAAGTGGCTATTCACATTCACTTTTTCTCAAAATAGAAATCAAAATCTTTACAATGAACTTCAGAGCCATATGCCAAAATGCTGACCCACAGGACATTGCTTAGGGGAAACTAAACAGTGACAAAACCCCTCATCTTTTATATTGGAGGGACTTTTGATGCTTTGGGGTGAAAGGGTCTTGCAAACAATGAACAGTGACATTTTTGAGTACATATGTATGATAGAAAGAAGGTGTACAAAAGTGTATCAATTGTCCTAATGCTCTGCCAAAGGATCGAAGAGGAGTAGTCATCAACTCCAGTGTGTTTACTTGAATGAATTCTATACATTAGCAGTCTCTCAACTCAGACTAGAAGCTACGATCTTTATACTGGTCTTTGGAGCTATAAACAGGGTGGCTACATTTCTCTACTGGTGGGTCTTCATCTTTACATGTCTGATCTCATGTGCTTCTCTATGCTCCCTTTCTTCATTCCAGCCATGATGACTATCTCAGAATCCATCAATTGTTTCAGGACTTCTGAAGCTGCCATGTCATGAATAAGGAAAATGATTTGGTACACACACACACACACACACACCTGCATAGCTATAGGTTTTAGGTTCAACAGCAGCCTTCAAACACATCCAGGTTCTAGACAAAAAACATTTGTAAGATGTGACTAAGTTCAAGATCCTGAGACAAGGAAATTTCACAGACTTTCCAGGTGGGCCCAAAGTATAGCCATTTGTGTCCCATTAATTGGAAGACAGAGGAAGAGTTGATGCAGAAGGAAGGAATGTGACCAAAGAGGCACACACTACGCTGCTGTCTTTGAAAATGGAAGAAGGAGCCAAGGAGGTAGTTCCCATGAGAACATCAATCTACCTAAATTCTCCAGAGCAAGGACAGCCCAACCTCCATCTGCACAGACTCCCAGTGAAACTCTTCAGACTTCTGGGATACTGGGCTCTAAGGGAGTAAACATTTGTTGTTTGAAGCCAACAAACTTCTGACCATTCGTTAAGGCAGACATAGGAAACAAACACAGCCATATTTGCTTACAGGTTGACTTGGTGATCTCATAGCTCCCCACCACGTGTGAAATCACAGCTCTCTCCCTTCTCTTTTCTACTTTCCGGTTTCTAACTTTCTTCTTAAACATTCTTCAGTCACACTAAGTGCAGACTTTTACTCATTTTGTCTCAGCACAACAGAATTTATTGAGTGAAGCTATCTCTGTGTCCTTCGTGAATTGTAGGGCATATAATCCAGAGACAAAATGAACCAGTGGATACCTTAACAGGGGGAAAACGAAAAAGGAAGTGTTTCTGATAAGAACTAAAGAGGATGGGAGTTTTGAATATCAGTGAATGGATGGGTGTGCCTGGAAGAGCCAACAGCTCTGAACTGAAATTTTCTGCTGCCCCCTTAAATCTATTTTGTTGGGGACTTCTGGAAGGAATAGTGGTCAAGGACAGGGGAGATTAGGATGGATCCTTTGGGGCCCGAAGCCTTGAAGAAAAAAAAAAACAAAACAAAAACAAATCTTGATGTCTTGACTGTTTTCTTTCCATGAGAATGTAACAACATAAACACATAATTTCCCGCATGGAGGGCCAAGCATACAAGCTTTATTGTGAAGTAGCAGAAGGAGGAAAAAATATATTACTTTAAGAGCTGGCACAGAATTTCTCCTAGGGAGAGAAGAGTCATGTTTGGTCATAAATATGAGAATGAGGCCCTTTGGGCATGAACAGATGGTTTATGATCAAACAAAGGACTAGCTAACACTGTGCAGCAGAAATGATCTAAAACCTTGGGTGGGAGCTACCAGCCTACAAGCTCAGTCTATTGGAAAAGGCAGGGAGCAACACGCTACAAAGCTAGAATTCCACCAGATTTAAATAGAAAACCTAGAGAAGTTTTAAAATCAAGGATACCTAGGTGACAGTGTAAGTTTTCTTCCAGCTGTGCAGATAGGTAAACATACCTGTTCACCTCTGGCCTCTAAATGATTGAAATCTGAAATATGTATAGCCTTGGGATGGAGGAATTACAGAGGCTTAAGACCCCTGAGTGTGAGTCTTGGGGAAAACTTGGGGTGCAGAGGAGCTCAGGAGTGGGACATAGCATGGGGTGAAGAAGCAAAATAAGTGTAAATGTGCCTGCCACATCTTGACTCAAATAGCCACACAATATTTAACAAATTCAAGCCAAGTCCATGCAAGTATTGTGGATGTAACCACCATGGCCAGCTGGAGAGACTGGGAATGTCAAAGAAGCAGATGTTTGGATTACAAGCTTAACTAGAAACATTCCTATCATATTTTTAGCCTTAAAAAAAAAAAAGCCTATCTAGGAAGGCTTGAGCAGGGTGATAAAATGCTTCTGAAATCCTTCGTTGACTACTCGGGTCCACATTTGTCCTTTGGATCTTTTCACTTAACGACTCAGTTCTGGCACTTCTGCTCTGGAGTATTTCCGTTTCCCTTCCCTTCTGCAGCTGTACCCTCGGTTATTTTTCTCTTCCCGCCACTGGTGTGCTCCCTGACACCTTATGCCAGTCATCAATGTCCTTTCAAATCAGAGCCCAGGCGGAGAAGCTCTGCAGGTCCACACTGCAGCCTCCGTTGGAGGTGGGCTTGGAATCTGAGTGCAGACCATATCGTTAATCAGAGGCGGCTGAAAGGAGATTTGCCTGGGAGCAGCGCAGAGAGCGGTAATAAAATTAAATAAGTGCCTGTGGGTAGTTACACAGGGGAACAAAATAAAGGTTTCTTTTCTTCTAAGATGACAGATAAATAGAAAAAACACATTAAGTTTGAGAGCCTGTCTTGGAAAAAAGCCTATCAAAGTGGCCGTTTCCCTGCCTCTGCTGTTGGCCAATGTCTCCTGTGCATCATCCCAGTGGCTCCTCTCCTGGGGCTGCCAGAGACTGTCACTCAGAGACCGTAAGACAAGCTAAGGCTCAGCCTCTCTTCTTTGTTTCAAATTGAAGATTTTTTTTTTTTTAAAGAATCGTTTCACAAGCGTTAGTGCATGGCCCCTGCAACGTGGAACGGGTGATCTTAGTTCTTTGAGTGTTCAACTGGTTCGTTGATTTGTCCAACAAGTTCCTGGTAGGTGCATGCTATAGTACAATACCAATATGATCTAGGTACATACCCACACATAAAGGGACCTTCATTATAGCAGGGGCAAAAACATACGTCTGCATGCAGATTCATATGAATTAACAAATTAATTAGTTCAATTAATTAACGTCGTGTGACTATTATAGTCAATATTGTTTTTATAACTGCCTCATTTCCTGTCATTGTTCTTGAGGAGCTGTGACAGATGAGACTATGAATAAGAGGACTGATCTTGTTTCCAAATCATTACCTCTTATTCTTCAAGCCCCTACAATGTGTTGGTCACTCTTGCCTACCCTATAGGAGGGCCTTTGGAAACATCACCAAAGGCCTCCAAATGAGAAAACGCTTGATAGATACTTGAGTCTTGGAATCAAGATGTCCACCGCCATCTCCCTTCATTTCTCCCACTGTGTTAGGTTCAGTAGTTACAAAAGAGATCAGTAGTTCCATCAAAAAAAATGATTTGAAGCTGTGTGTGATGGTGCAAATCTGTAATTCCAGCATTCAGGGTTGTGAGGCAGGGTGGGCATGAGGTTAAGGCTATGCTGGGATATGTAAAAATACCCTAGCTCAAAAATAAATAGAATTAGAAAAATCAAAGAATGAAATCTCCGGTTTTACTCACAAGATGAGCTTCTCCCAGCTCTTCCCCACCTTGCTGGTTTCTGTGTCTCTTCACGGGCTTCTCCACTTGTGTATATACCACACCAATGGAGCTGTCTCCACACATAGTGTTTCATCTGATTCGGCCTAGTGTACATTTTTCTTGGAAAAATTTCACATACAAACCATTTACTCTCTCAGATATTTGCTGTTGGTTCCCAGATTTCTATCTTTAATCCAATATTTTATGTGTTCTATACCTAATTTCCCAATAAACAAAAAAGACTTCTTGAATATTTACTACCTCTGCTATAGTCATATTTTTGAGCTTGGGTTTATTGACTATTCACTACATGCATTCCCATCTCCCTTAATCAGTACACACTATTTTCTTTATCTCAGAATGTGTTCTCTTAGTGATATGCAGTGGCTCAAGGCAAAACAAACAAGCAAATAGAAAAGCAGCTACCTTTCCCTCCTTTTGTTACTCAATGCCACTGTTCTACAAAGGTAATATAATGTTTGTTCTTCACAGCATTTGGCTTACAATGTCGATGTAACCTCCATTGTGTTTTTCAAAATCAAAAATAGAAGTACCATGTTATCCAACTATTATCATGCCTGGATATAGACCCTAAAGAATCAACATATCATTTAAATCATATATTGGTCATGACATTAATAGTGAGGTTTTGTAATCAGCACTAACAGGTAGATAAAGAGAATGTCAAGTGTGCATGTGCACACACACACACACACACATACACACTATAAATACATAAATATAATACAAATGATAAAAAATAAATGCTATGTGTAGGCTTGATGAAAACAGAGTAAGAGTAAGATTTGCTTGGCTAACTTCAATGATATGGGATGCTATACTGTGGTGTAAGTATATAAACCATCTCTAAAACTGCAGAGGTGAACTAGGTGCTTGTTCTCGTGGAGGGGTGGTTTTCTTCTCTGATATATTTCAGTGATTCTCAACAGTTGACCACTTGGATTTTGAGGAAGCCATTGAGACCTGTTTCCCATCAGAAGGAAGAATTCCATAAGACAGAAGGAACTTTCTTTACAAAGAATACAATATGAGAAATTATATTCATTTGTCAATGGGTATACTCACATGCACCTACCCAAATAGACATATAGTCAAAAATAATAAAGCAAGCTAGGCAGTGGTGGAGCATGCCTTTAATCCCTGCACTTGGAAGGCAGAGGCAGGTGGATCTCTGAGTTCAAGGCCAATCTAGTCTACAGAGGGAATTCCAGGACAGTCAAGTGCTACACAGAGATACCTTGCCTCGAAAACCCAATAATTAAAATTATAATAATAATAAATATTTAGCATGAAGTTAGATTTTTTAAAGCCAGAAGAACTTAAAATTATTACATATAATCAACATATCCCCCTGAATTTATAAATGGGCACATAAATTGTTTTACATAAATAAAGTCTGTAAGGAACAAATATATGAAATAAAATGTATATATCATATTTAGTTCCTGGCTCATGCTTTGCTGTTCTTGCTATGAGATCTACATGGAACGTGAGAGATACTGAGAGTTCTGCAGCCATAGCTCTTGTCACACGTCCTGGTTACATCCAGTTGCTGAAGGGAATGATGAGTGGGAACCCTTGAAATATTCAAACCGTTCTTTCTTTCTTCTTTGCCTCTGAGGGACTATCTAAAAATCTGCAGGAGCTGGGAATATATCTCTTTTTACAGCACTTAACTAGCACGTACAAGGCCCTGGGTTTATTTCCCAGCACTACACACACACACACACACACACACACACACACACACACACACACTTCCAAGCATTTAATATACATACATTATAATCAGGCAAGATCATAACATTTCTGTTGAAATGAGTGTTCAGCAAAGGTTGAAGGAAAAACATATAAAAAGATGGATGGATGAACAAGTATCTCTTCACTCATAGAAATGCACAGTTGAAAGACCCCAGAGTTTTGACTTTTTTTTATAGTTAAAGAGTGTAGTCTCAGGTTTCCCATCACTTAAGATCAGTAGAACTCTTGAATCTCTTAAATATCAGTATCTCTAAAGTGGAAAGAATGCTGTCTGGGAGACACCGACTGGCACATACTAAGTCCCACCTGTGGGAACCATAGCTATTTATACCCGTATTGCTCAGGAATTCTGTCGGGAACCTCCTCTATGTTTTGCTAATCCTTTTATGTTTCTACAAGAAAAATATGAAGTTTTTCATGGGTAGAAATTGTTACAGATTTGGCTCTCTTAGTGTTGGGAAAGAGATGGCTTATTGAGCTCATGAATCTTAAAAAGGGATTTGTTTTCTCTCCATTTTAGTTTCACAGGATAAAAATCATCACTGAATTTATTTGTAATGATTTGCAGGACTGGGGAAGTAAGGGGTGTAAATGGTCTCCCAAAATAAAGGATGACACCTCAACTGATTATACAAGAAGTGAAGAGAATACACACACATACACACACACTGATTGAACCCACTGCCAGCTTGGGTTGTAAAATTTAAAACAAGCTAAATTTTGTTCATATTTTCATATAATTGTCTGCATGATTAAATTCACTTTTTGATGGTGTACATTACTTAATACAGACTATTAATACAATTAATACAGATCTTAAAGTTTCTCAATGTACTTTCAGAAAGTAACTGATGGGTGTTATGTCTGTGATCTATGGAACATGTGTAAAAATATTGAAGAAATGCATATGTGTACATTTCCCCCAAGATTAGCTCTTTTGCATCAGAGTCTCATAATATCAATCAGGACACAATCATATAAGACACTCTTTTTCTTTTTTAGAGAGGTATGAAACATCTGTCAAGATATGTCAGTGCCTTGGGAAAAGTAGTATGAGGCATAAAAACACCATATGTGCATTTGGAGGCCCCCAAATGAGGGGGAACTAATGTGGAGACTTAACAAGACAACTCCATATAGTTTATCTGGTAGTTAAAAGGAGGTTTATTTTGGGGTAACTTAAGGAAGTAAAGGTTTGGTTACAGGATCTGGGAGAGGTGAGGTGCAGTCCATCATGGTTCTCTGGAGAACTCCGACTTGGTCTGCAATCCAGCATCCAGGATCACAAGGAGCCAAGAGGGCTGGCATGTAGGGTTCTTAGGTCTTAAGGGCTCCTGTCTTGGCTATGTCCCAGAGACAGGTCATAGGTAGGTGTGGCAGTTACCAGCTGCCTCACTGGGGCAGTGCTTCAAGGTCAAAGCTGGAACAGCTACCCACTAGTAAACATAGCCACGGTAGTTAGACTGAAGGTACATATGCTAAATGACATTGCATAGATTACCTGATATGGTCTGGAAAATAATGGATAATAGAGAAATAACATCAAGCAACAAACAAACAAACAAAAAAACCCAAAACAACAACAAAAAAACCCCAACAAACAAAAAGCACCTAGAGAGATGATGATATATCTGTTCTCAGAGCAAATGATGGAGGGCTGAAGGTAAACACCACAGTTCATCACACAAAGCATATGAGAATGTCAACTTTCAAAGAAGGGCCACAAGTCAGTTTCCAGACAATTTTTACCACCAGGGAAGAGAATTTCCACAAAAGATGAACCAAGCATGCCATGTTTGTTTTGTCGTCTTTTGTTTACTTTCTCCCAAGCGGGAAATTCTCAACTGGTCTGTGGTGTGGTGAAATACTTGGTATTTAACAGAAAACAGGTTATTTACTTAACAATATTCTGTAGGTAGCAGAAGCTTGACTATGAAATTTTTGTATCTGTCCATCATCACCATGGTGGTTATCAGAGCTAATATTTATGAGCTCCATGTTCCCCGATGGGTTGTGAAGTTTATGTACATCACAATACAAGTTTATATGCAATAGCAATACATTAGCAGATTCAAATCTTTTTTTTTTTAGTTAAGTAAATTTTTTTCCATTCATTTTACAGACCAGTCAAAGATCCCCTTCTTCTCTAGTGAAGCCCCTGCATAATATGTGCCACTCAGATGCGAGTGTTAGGGAAAGGGATATTGAATCTGCAGGGAATTATTTTACATGCCTATTGCCTAATGTGGCACACACTTACCTTTGTGTGCTGGTGAACCTCCTCATTCTAGCATGTTTCTAGGAGTGAATTTCCATTTCAGTTGTGAAGGAGCACTAAGAGAATGAAGAGAATTCCCTATACTGTCACTTGTCTGAAAGCAGTGGTTTCAGATGGTGTTTGTACTGGCTGGTTTCGTGTGTCAACTTGACACAAGGTAGAGTCATCAGAGAGGAAGGAGCTTCACTTGAGCAAATGCCTCCATGAGGTCCAGCTGTAAGGTATTTTCTCAATTAGTGATCAATGGGGGAGGGCCCAGCCCATTGTAGGTGGTGCCATCCCTGGGCTGGTGGTCCTGGATTCTATAAGAAAGCAAGCTGAGCAGGAAGCAAGCCAGTAAGCAGCACCCCTCCATGGCCTCAGCATTAGCTCCTGCCTCCAGGATCCTGCCCTATTTGAGTTCCAGTCCTGACTTCCTTCAGTGATAAACAGCAATGTAGAAGTGTAAGCCAAATAAACCCTTTCCTCCCCAACTTGCTTTTTGGTTATGGTGTTTTGTTTCATCATAGAAATGAAAACCCTAACTAAGACAATATACACTATAAAAAATAATACCTAAAAATATCATTGTGATTGAATCAGAGCTCAGTAACCTACAAAGCGGCTGATCAGACCACCCTAAGAGGAAAAGACACAGAGAAAGGCACAGGAAATTGAGAGGTAGAGACTAAATGAAAAAAGGATAAAGGGAAAGACTGGGAAAAATAAAAAGAGGCAAGTCAGAGAACAGACTAAACGCTCCACAGAACAGGCAGCCTTTCCTCCATCACCCTCCACCTACGTACACACTGGTACAGAACGATGTGAAGATCTGTGAAGTGTTGAGACAGTGCCCACATTTTCTAACCATCTCTTCTGAGCTGTTTTTTTCAGAATTGTTCCAGAATTCAAGAAAATCATTTTCTTCCTGCATCCTGGTAGTTGTCTGCAGTTTCTTGCCTGTGGATTTTCATTTCCAACAAATTAAATCTTCATTTATTTATAAATTTGCCCAAATACAATTTGGAACTACAGTCTTGAGTTTTGTATTTTATATATTTTATTCATCGGGTTTCGGATTGATTATCTTTAAAGTGTATTCAAAACTGGTCGTGATTGTGCACATCTGTAATTAAACACTTTCCAGGAGGAGACAGGAGAATCAGGAGTTGAAGGTCATCCCAAGCTACCCAGAGTTTGTGGACATCCTAGGCTATATGAGACTTCTGTCTCAAAACCAAAATAAAATACAAATAATCAGAATCAAGTAAAGAATTTACATAGCTCAGAATAATAATACATAATTCCCTCCAAAATGTGATCATGTTTTCTTTCCCCTTTTAAGACAGAGTTTTACTAGGCAGAACTGGCTGGTCTGGTGGTTGCTATATAGACTAGGCTGGCCTTGGAATCATAGAGAACTACCTGCCTCTATCTTCCAAGTGCTAGGACTAAAAGTGTCTATTACCACATTTGGGCTAATCTTATATTTTTAATATTAATATGAACAACCTTAAATGTTTTTTTTTAATGCAAAGCACTTTAGTATTAGTAGTTATGGTAGCCTCTGAGTGCTAATGGTACATGAGTCACTGTGCTAAGAATTTTAGGATATATCAGTTCATTTAATCTTCCCAATAATTCTGTAAGAAATATTGTGACAAGATGGCTACTTGTCCAGTACAACCAAATACCAGCTAAAGAGCACATGTGCAAACCCTACCTTCCAGTGTCATGGGGCCATGTGCCTAGAAATGGGAAATTATTTATGTTAGGCTGTTGGAAGGTTTTTCCTTTTAGTATTCTCATATCTCTCTTAGCACCTCTCGCTCTGTATGACTTTTCTGGTGTCTATGCCAAAATACATTATAAAATCCACCTAAAGAAGAAAGGGATTACTTTAGTTTATAATTTAAAGGGTACAGGCCATTAAGACAAGGAAGGCATGGAGACAGAAAGAAGCAGAGAGAGATGAATACTGATGTTCAGACAAGTGTTATCTATGGTTTTTTTTTCCCCCTCTCAGTTTGGAAGCCCAGTCCATAGGATGGCATAGCCCACCTTCAGGGTGTGTCTTCCTAATAAAATCTCTCCAGAAACACCTTACAGATGTGTCTAGAGATTTGTCTCCTTGATGATTTCAAATCTAGTCACTGAAGATATACTATCAAACTCATCCTTTTTCTTGTCTGGAATGCAGCATATAAAAAGCTGTTGTGGAATATTAGTTTAAGATGTGTTACATTTGTTTGTACTGTGGGGCGTTTGTTTCATGATGCAAAGATGTGTTGCATTCTTTTATGTTGCATCTGTTTAGCTCTGTAAAGCTGTGTTACTTTGCCTGTATAAAACACCTGATTGGTCTAATAAAGAGCTGAACGGCCAATAGCTAGGCAGAAGAAAGGATAGGCTGGGCTGGTAGGCAGAGAGGATAAATAGAAGGAGAAATCTAGGCTGGAGAGAAGAAGAGAGCTAGGAGTGAGAAAAAGGGGAAGGAGAGGAGGATGCTAGGGGCCAGCCACCCAGTCACACAACCAGCCATGGAGTAAAAGAAGAAAAGAATGGTATATGGCCCAAAGAAAGGTAAAAAGCCCAGAGGCAAAAGGTAGACAGGGTAATTTAAGACAAGCTGGCTAGAAATAAGCCAAGTTAAGGCCAAGTTAAGAGTTTAAAAAAAAAAAAGCCTGATGATTCTGTGACCATCTGGGACACTGGTTGCTCAAGGAGAGAAGGCAATGTTGAACAAAGTGAAAGTGAAACACAGAAGTAAACTGGGTCCTTGGTGACTTCCTGAGGTCATCCCCCAAGCTTTGAACTACACTTGTTAAATGATTGGTATTTGATTGGCTTATTATATCCTTGTCCACAGAATTCTTAACTGGGCATGGTTGTTGTTAGAAGCTCAGTTATATAGATGAGGCTCTTGCAGCTTAACCATGAGAGGTTGTTTTTATTACGCTTGAAACTTAGTGTTTCTATTAAAGCTGGGAATTCGGGGATGTTGAAGCCTGGTAGAATACTACTAAGTTTCCACCATGAGAATGATTTTACTGTGACTATCCTAATCATGAACTTGAATACCATCAAACTTTATAAAGAAAATTAAAGCTTAAATATGTTATATAGCACATTGTAGTTGGTTAGCAGGGGTGTTTGGATTCTTCTGACTCTAGAACCTAACAATATACTATGAAATGAACACTGGTAGGGTGGTTTAGTATGAATATACTAATCATGAAATTCAGTCAGATTATCTTCAAAACTACCACAGTAAACTGTACAATTCATAGATGTTAGAGAAGGAACTAGTTAAGCTAAGGTTTGAATGAATTTCCCAAGGGAGTCATATTTATTCTATAGCTGTAATCTATTAATACTGCCAGTCATTCCTTAGCTCAGCCATGGGCTGGTTGTTAACCACATAGGCACAAACACCACTGCCACCAAAGAGAAACAAGATAGAATGATGTCTGTGATATGCGGACTATGTGTGCATAAAGGCACCTGTTTCCTAGATGTGGCAATTAGTCCACACGCTGCAACCCACTTTTCCTTTTTGCTCTGTTTTCTGATCACAACCAGTTCCAGAATTTCCCTCCTTTTCGAGCTGAGTGGACCAATGGTACCAGCTAAGGGAAACCAAATGTTCCACAGTCTGCCTTTAACAGCTGAGAGCACAGTACAGTCACACAACGGGGATTCAGTCTTCAGAGTCGAAATATACATATTTTGGTTTTGAGGGCAAAGTTTGAAGTAGGCAGAACAAACGAAAAGGATTTAGACAGCATGCAGTTGTATTCATTGCACGTTTATAGTAACATTGTATGGTGACCTTCTGCTTAGTGCTTCAAGTTCAGAATAACTTTTGAGAAACATCTACTATTTTCTTTCAAAATCTGTTGATACCTACTGGTTGAGTGAAATTTTATATGAAAGCATATGAGCAGAGTCGGAGCCTATTTCTCTTTTTTGCTGTTCAGACAGTACCTTTCATAACCACGTTGTCTAATACAAATGCCTGGTAAGTAGATTCTATAACCTGACAAAAAGACCCAGTTGTCTTAGCCCTCGAGGCAACTTCCTGTCATAGCCACAGTTAGATGCAATGATATATTTCTCCATTTTAAGTACCTAATAAATTAGAACAGTTATTATTATAATCATAACCTCACCTTTTCATTTTTAGTTTGGCTGAATGTATTTCAGGTCCTTGGAAACAAAGGGAATGTAATTAGAATATGCATGAATTAGGTGGGTTGGGTAAGCAGAGAAAAGAAAGGTCAAAGGTTTAGGAAAGGGGAAATTGCATTTTGTGAAATAATAATAGATGTTCAATTCATTTATTGCTACATCTTCTTAAAACTAAATATAATTGTGATTCTTATGATAACGCTGAAGCAAACTTGTATTTTGTCCAGGATGTATTATAAGAATATCCATGGACATAATCTACTTTTTAATACATAGGGAAGGTCAAGCCAAAGAGTGACCCATTTTTTTTTTCACATTGTTATCTCTGTTTTTTTCCCCAAACAAGAAATTGAAGGGCTGTCTTTGTGAGAAGTAGGTAAAGAAAGCCTTTAGGAAATTATGTCATACTGAAAAGTCCATTTCAATGACTGGCATGCCCATTAGTACCTCCTGATTGAGGAAAATAATGGTTTAAAACCCTCTGTTCAACCCATCAGCTCAAATGCAAATCTCCACTATACTTGGTGAACTCATTTAGATGTAAATTACAAACAATAAAAATCATAAACAACTCACTGTGACAGACAGGGAATAAACAGGTTTCTGTCTAGCACTTTGGAAGCCGTGGTTGCCTAGGAAAATTTAAGCTAAGAGATTGCCACATTATTGAGATCAGGCTTCACAGGTGACAGATGGCAGGAAATCAATAGCTGATCAGAGAATAGCACTTGGCATTTTGTCCTGTGGGTGGGAAGAGATAAATATTTAAATTTTAGGGGAAAAAAGACCTAGTTCATGGACAGGATCTGCATACAGACAGAGAAGGCCAAGCAAATGTTTAGCTCATATTGGTAAACCTGTAGAAAATTCTCCTAGAAAAGTTATACAGTCTCCCCTGGTAGCAGGGATCCTAAGAACTGCCTTAGTTGTAAAAGTTGACCCTACATCTTGTTAAGATGGGAAACAGAAATTGTGCAATATTTGGGAGAAGGTCTTGGAAGTGGAATTTAAAGTGAAATCCTCATATATTTACATGTGACCAAAAATATCCTGGGTTTTTATGCCTGTCAGCTTCACCCATGTTGTCCTTCTCAAAATTTCAGTGGCTTAGCCACAGAAGTTATTTCTTCCTTACATTAAGAATCTGGCTAGATTGAAGTACCAAAAATCTGCCAATCCTCCTTGATAGCTTCTTATCCCGTGTCGTGCAATTTTATTTATTTTTCCTCTACCAATTAACATATCTACTCATCTCCATCGCAGGTGCTTTGGTATCCAGAGATACTCTTCTACTTGGAAAAGAGCAAAGAATGACTCCTGGTAGTCTGTTTCCAGTCCTGTCCTCTAATGATGTCCCTGCAAAGCACCAAAGTGGATTTCTTAAAGGCAAATCCTCAATGATACCACTGTTTCAAACCCCCAGTCACTGTTCGAGTGCTCTTAAGAAATCCTTAGGTTGGCTTGCAAAGCTCTGCATGACCAGCATTCCAGCTGCAGGCTGTCTTTGCTTCATCCTTGCTTTTTCCACTGTTCTCACTGGGACTCATCTGGTTCTACTGCGTCTCTCTGTAGGGTTTTCAAGTTCACAGGCATGGCTAGCTGTGATTGTGCCGCAGACTTCTCTTCCCTTCCCACATGTCCCATCCATTAGCGGGTCCAGATTGACTTAGCATCCTATGAAAAGTCAGGTTCTCAGACAGTCCTTCCTTTCTGGGAGGTCAAGTACCTTCATTCCATTATATTGTGAGCTTCCTCTGATTCATTCCTCAGGCACATAAAACAAACACATGTATTAACTTTTGAAATTTACTGGATTTATAACTGTATCTTTTTAATTTTCTCCTTATCATGAATTAAATAATTTCTTTAGAGGCAAGGGGGATCTCACAGTCCACCTTGAAACCTTTCACACTTTATGAATAAAGCCCTTCTTAAAATCCCTATAGAGGCTGAGCTGATATTGGAGGGCTCTTCAAGCCAGATAGATATTCAGTGGAATCACGGCCATAAAGCTAGACCATTGTATTTATTGTGAAATAAATTTTCTAAAAGAGCATTCTGGTAACAATTCAGACATAGTAGTAAGCACAAATAACATGGAAGTAGGCATCTTCTCCTCTTCCGATAGTGCTTTTCTGCTTAGTAACAAGGGGACAAATTAAAACAGATTTAGCTTAGTAGAATCCTGCATCTCCCGGGCTTGCCACTGGATTGTGAAAGCAACCTCTTGGGAACATTTTGAATTGTACAAGGAATCAAGCAGAAAGTAGCCTTGTCTGAGAGTTTTTAGGTACCCAGCTATATTAAACTCCTTTATCTTTAGCATGAAGCTTTTTTTTTAAATATATGATTCTTGTAAGGGCTATCGTAACATTGATCAAAGTTCACTGAATACCCCAATTTATGCTGTGTCTGCATTTTGACACCCAAACGATAGATCTTTCCTAAAGACGAACAGTTAGCGAAAGCAGAATTCCAAATATCCGTCATTTATCAATCATCCATCTATCTATCCGTCTATGTGTATGATCATTTTGTCTACATGTTTGTCTGTACACCATGTGTGTTCCTGGTGCCTGCAGAGACCTGAAGAGGGCTTTGTATCCTCTGTAACTGGAGTTACATACAGTTTTGAGCAGCCATGTGGGTGCTGGGAATTGAACCCGGGTCATCTGGAAGAACAGCTGATGCTCTTAGTCACTGAGCCTCTCCAACCACCAACTAATTTTTTTTTTCTTAACAGGAAAGACATTAGAAATTTATTCTCTGATAGTTCTGGGGTCTAGAAGTTTAAAATACTTTCTAAAACAATAACAATACTAGAATTGTTATGCCAAACGGCACAGACTAATGTGCTCATTTTCATATAACCCTCTCATTTTTGGTTTGTATTTGACTATCAGAGACATGGAGAAATGCTACATTTTCCAATATATCTTCACTGACTTTTCCAATGCAGATTTTAAAAGAATTATTTCCTTTATTATTATCATTATTAATTATTATTATTATATTGTGGCTTATGTGCCATGGTGTCCTTGAGAGGTCAGAGGACCATTTCACAGATTCTGTTCTCTCCTTTTCCCTTTACATGGTGAGCTGGCTAATTTTATGTAAACTTGACACAAGGTAGAGGAGGGAGCAGGGAATCTAAATTGAGAAAATGCATCTGTAAGATCAGGTTTTGGGCAAACCTGTGGAGCATTTTCTTAATGATTGATAGGGGAGGGGCCAACTGATTGTGGGCGGTGCCACACCTGGGCTTGGTGGTCCTAGGTTCTATAAGAAAGCAGGCTGAGCAAGCCACTTACCAAAATCCCTCACAGCTTCTCCGGTAGCTCTTGCCTCCTGATTCCCTGACTTCCTTCAGTGAAGAACGCTGACGTGGAAATGTAAGCTAAAAAACTCTTTCCTCTCTAACTTTCTTTCGTCCATGGTGTTTCGTCACAGCGATAATAATAGTAACTAAGACATTAGGGGTCCAGAATTCCAACCCGGGTGGTCTAGCTGGCAGAACAAGCATCTTTAACTGTTAAGCCATCTTACTCGGTCCAGTTTTGTTTCCCAATACAAACACAGCGGAAATATGAAGAAACATTTAACTCCCGAGAAATTGTATGTGCTAAGACATGGCTATGTAAAAAAAGATAACGCACGCCAGAAAAGCATCTTTAATATGTGGACCTTTGCATTCTCATGCTCTGCTGGAAGGTGATGAGTTAGCCATTTAGGGGCACAGGCAGTTGACAATGGTTAAAGAGGTTTCCAGTCCATCCTATGCTGACAATTCACTTGACAGTTAACTTTCTCCAACATTGGCTTCTATGATACATGACTCTGCATTTTTTTCATGGTAAACTGAATATGCAGTTGACTAACTTTCTAAGTACACAGCCAGAAGGTTCTTGTACAAAAAAAAAAGTGTCTAAAGGCAGCAAAATCTTTAATTGGTGCTTTTATTTAAGCAGCTGTCTTTCTGCAGCTAGGCTGGGCCCCAGAGAACCTGCTTAATGTTGCACTCAGGATTCCTTGGAAGCAGCTCCCTGCTACCCTTTCTCTAGTGTAAGAGTGGTATGTTTCCTTCAATTAACCTCCTCTTTTAAGCAAAACTGTGTGAAAAACTCCTTGTGTAGAATGCCATCTTGTTTACAGAGCTGAAGGAGGTCCTGGCTTAAATTCTTGCTCTTGCTTCTTAACCTACAAGCTAATGGTAGACAGAGTTCAGCCCTTGAACCCAGCAGATTGCCGAGTGCACAGTGTTTTTATCCCGCCACCCTTTTTCACTGTAGAATGATTCCAAGAAAAAGCTTTCACAGAATGCACTCCTTTCCTCTGCCTTTTTGACAGGTAAAGAACACTTTGAACATTCCATAAATCATGTCTCTGGGTGCTAAATCACATTGATTTAGAAAAGGGTTTCAGGGAGTCAGCGGATTTGAAGGGTGGGTTCCATTCTGCTGTTCTGAAGTGCAATATTATTACTTCACGGGCCTGATCAAATCTGTCTTGTTTTAAAGATAGTTAGCAGAAAATTTGTTTTCAAACGGTCCTCTCCCTCTCCCAACCAGTCTTTAGCAATGTATAATCTGGGGACCAGCTTGATGGGTATCACCTGAGAGTTCTTTAGAAACAGATTCTCTGACCCTGGGCTGGGACGCTGGTTGCATACAACTTCCAGGTGAATCTTATGTTGGCTGAAGTTTGCAAAGGGCTGATCTTCGCAAAAGAAACAACTGTCCATAGTAAATGGTTAAGACTGTAGACCGTGGAGTCAGATGTGCTTGAGAGACTTGGTCAGCAGTGAGTCTTTGGGTAAGTTACCCCCGAGGCTGAAGTTTTCCAAGAGCATTGGTAGACTTCATTTAAATGAGGTAGTACACATAAAATGTTGATAGTTGTACTTTGTACATAAGTACGAATATATGTCATTCTCTAGTATGCAAAGATGCTATGAAAATATATAGCAATATTTCCATGACCATAAGTATTTGTAGGTTATTTCAAGTCAACCCAAAGCATTAGGAATACATTCATTCATATGTAGAATTCATTCTGATTACTCTCACCCCATGTACCTCACATTGCCTTCCCAACTCCGTCAACCTGCTCCTCTTCCCTATAAGTTCCGATCCCACATTCATATTCTTTATTTTGTGTCCCACTGAGTTTAATAAGGACTGTCTGTATATCATGGATATGGAAATAGCCACTGGAGCGTGGTAGGCTCACAAATAGCTACACAACTGAAGACAATGAATCCCTTACTCTAGTATCCATCAATATAGCCAATACCTCCCTAGGAAAGGCATTTTGAGCTTTCCCTATCCATGACTGACTGTTGACAGGTCCAGTGTTGTGCAGGTCCATGCAGCCACCCATAGCTGCTTGTGAGTTCCTGGTTGCAATGTTTGTCCAGAAGATAGCATTTCACAGCTCTCCTCCCTGTCATCTGGTTCTTAAACTCTCTGTCACCTCTTCTCTGATGTTCCCTGAGCCTAAAGGGAAAGATAAGAGATGCCAGAGAATTCTTTGAAGTGTAAGTAATGTTCTAACCAACAATTACTTTGTACCAGCATTTCTTAAAATTCATATGGATTTGAAAACAAGGTCAAAAAAGGAATGTGAGAAAAAACAAGTTGTTACAATTACTGCTCTAAGATCCTTCGTATGTTTGAACACAGGTTTTGTACCTGATTATCATATCTCTTTCCTTCATTCAAAGTGCTCTTTGTGTTCTCAGAAATATTACAAATGTCTGCTTGCTGTCTACATTGCAGAGATTTTCTTCTGTGTGTTCTAATAAAGCTAGTCATAGTCTTTTAGATCTATAATTCTCTTCAAGCTTTGTATTTGACATGATATATGTAGACTAGTGTTCATCTTTTTTTTCCCTCATGAGCATATAGTACTTCTAGCAGAATGTACTAATTTATTACAAAGTATCTTTTCCCCATTTAATATTTATACCGTCAGCTGACTATAGATGTTTCTCGATCTCTGCATTTGTGTTCTGATCTTGTACACATTTACTCTTAGAGGAATGCTGCCTAGTCTTGAATATCTTAGCACACAGAGAATTCTAGAATCAAGAAGTATGGCTTCTTTAAGATTGTTCTTTACTTGCGGTTTTTGCTGACCTGTAGACTTGATATTTCATATAAATTTTGGAAAAAAACTTGTTATTTCTTTCAAAAGTACTTACAGAAATCTAATCGGGTGTATTTTCAATTTCGGATCAATGTGGAGCAAATTGATATCTTATAAATATTATCTTTTCTGATCCACAAGCATGGTAGAGAATACCATACATACAGGTTTTCTTAAATTATGTTAGTAATCATGATATATATTAGTGTATCTAACATATTTTATGTTTTTACCAAGTACATAATATTTGAAACACTGTATAAATGTAACATCATTTTCATTTTCTAGTTGGTTTTCCCCTCATTTACAAATGAGGTCCTTGTACCTTCTGGAATTCATTTATTTGCTCAAGTGTATATTTCTCTGTAGGTTACTTCAGATTTTACAAAAAACAAAACAAAAAACCAAAGAAAATAAAAAAAACAACAACAAAAAACCCCAGGAAAACACCTTAAATTTTTAAAATTTTTACTTTTAAAAATTTCCAATATATATTTTTTTCCTGGTTCACTGGATTGCCTAGGACTTTTAGTACAGTGATCAGTAGCAAATAGCTATTCTGGCATTTTAGTGTCCTTAGATTTAAAAAAAAAAGTCTACCATTAAGCAGAATGTTAGATATAAATACTGATTTGTTTATTTACTTTTTAAAAATTTGTTTATATTTATTTATGTTGAATTTGTTCTCCTGCCATAGAGTTTTTTCCTTCAGCTTCTTCTGAGGTATCTTTTTTCTGGGAAACCTGCTCTGTTGGCTTATGAAAGATGTGTCCCTTCTCAGTAAGGATCATCTCGTTGCTGCAGGGGAGCTCATGCATGGGCTAATCCAACTATGAGCTCTGTAAATTTCAAGGCATACCTTAGCACCTTAGGGGCTCTGTTCACCTGGATGTGCTGAATGACTAGAGAATCAACACTTATACCCTTCAGTTCATCGTGGCTCTCTACATTTTCAGCTTGTGCAGCAAAAATCCAGCTTTTCTGAGACACTGACCTTGTGTCTTACACCACTGTAGCATGCTTGTCAAAGACTTAAGAGCTAGCACACATGTATAACTGAATATATACCACATCTGTCTTCCTGGGCCTGGGTTACCTCACTCAGGATGATTTTTTTTCCTGCTCCACTCATTTACCTGGGACTTACATTATTTATTTATTTATTAAATGACTGAGTAATAATCCACTGTGTAAACACATCACATTTTATTTATTCATCTGTTGGGGGGCATCTAGGTTGTTTCCAATTTCTGGCTCTTATGAAAAGACCAGCAATGAACATGGCTGAGCAAGTATCTCTGCAGTAGGATGAAGCATCCTTTCAGTTTATGTCCAAGAGTAGTATAGCTGGATTGTGGGGTAGATTCCTCATTTCCCATATTCCTGAGGACCTGCCACACTGAATTCCATAGTGGCTACCCACTTTTGTACCCAAACAGTAACTGATGGGTGTTTACCTTACTCCACATCCTTGCCAGCATGATCTGTCATTTGTGAATCGGTCTTAGCCATTCTGATGGGTATAAAATGAATTCTCAGAGTTGCTTTGCTTTGCATTTCCCTCATGGCTAAGGATATTGAATATTTTTGTAAAGTGTTTGTCAGCCATTTGAGTTTCTTCTTTTGATAATTATGTTTAGATTTATATCTCATTTTAAAATTGGATAATTTGTTTTCTTGATATCTAGTTTTTGAGTTCTTTATGCATTTTGGGTAATAGATCTATCAAACGTATAGGGGTGAGAATTTTTTCCCATTCTGTAGGCTGCGGCTTTGCCCTTTGCTGCGCAGAAGCTTTTCAGTTTCATAAGGTCCTGCTTATTAATTTTTGTTTTTATTGCCTGTGCTCCTGGTGTTCTGTTCAGAAAGTCTTTCCCTGTACCAATGAGCTCAAGGTTATTCGCTACTTCATCTTTTCTCAGATGCGGTGTATCTGTCCTTGGCTTCAGGTCTTTGAATCATTTGTAGTTTTGTACAAGGTGATAAGTGTGGATCTATTTGGATTCTTCTACATGCAGCATTCCTGTTTGACCAGCCCCATTTGTTGAAGAAGCTGTCTTTTTTTCCTGTGTTTATTTCTGGCTTCTTTATTAAAAAGAAGATGACATAGGTTTGTGGACTATATTAATTCTACTGGTCCATGAGCGTAGGAAATCATTCCGTCTTCTGATATCTTCTTCACTTTTTCACTTCAGTATGAAGGCTACTAATTTTTCTGTATTAGTTTTGTATCCTTGTATTTTGCTGAATGTGTTTATCAGCTGTAGGAGCTTCCTGGTAGAATTTTTAGGATCAGCTTCATATATAATCATCATCTTTGTGCTGGATAGTTTTATATTAACTTGACACAGGCCATAGTTATTTGAGAGGAGGGAGCCTTGATTGAGCAAATGCCTTATGATCTTTCAGACTGCAGGAAGGCCTCTGGAGCATTTCTTAATTAGTGGTTGATGGGGAAAGGCCCAGTCCATTGTGGATGGTACCACTCCTGGGCTGGTGGTTCTGGATGCTATAAGGAGATTGAGCAAGATATGAAGAGCATGCCAGTAAGCAGCACTGCTCCATGGCCTCTACATCAAGTCCTGACTCCAGGTTCCTGCCTTATTTGAGTTCCTGCTCTGATTTCCTTCAGAAATGGACTATCATGTGAAAGTATAAGCCAAATAAACCCTTTCTTCCCCAACTTGACTTAGGTCATAGTATTTCATGGTAGCAATAGTAACCCTAATTTAGACAATCTAGTTTGATTAATACTTTGAATTCTTCTCTTTGACTTCTCTTTGATCTCCTCCAATTGTCTTACTGTTCTAGCTAATACTTAAGTACTATACTGAACAGGAGTGGACAACCTTGTCTTGTTCCTGATTTTAGAAAAATTGCGTTGAGTTTCTCTGTTGAAGTTGATGTTGGCTGTGAGCTAGATGTAAATCATCTCTGTTATTTTGAGTTGTGTCCCTTGTATTCCTTAGTCTCTCCATAACTTTTATCATGAAGGGGTGTTGGATTTTGTCAAAAGCCTTTTCTGCATCCAATGAGATGATCATGTGGATTTTGTTTTTCAGACCATTTATATGGTGAATTACATTTACCAATGGTCATATGTTGAACCATGCCTGCATAGCTTGGATGAAGCCTGCCTGATCATGGTGGATGATCTTTTGATATATTCTTAGATTCAGGTTGCAAGTAGTTTGAGTATTTTTGCATCTATGTTCTTAAGTGAAATTGGTCTGTAATTCTTTTTTGTTTAAGTCTTTGTGTGGGTTGGGTATCAAAGTAACTGTGGCCTTTTAAAAAGAATTGGGCTATGCTTCTTATTTGTTGGAATAATATGAGGAAAATTTGCATTAACTCTTTTGTGAAAGTCTGTTAAAATTCTACACAAAAACCAATCTGGCCATGGGCTTTTTTGGTTGGGAGACTTAATTACTGCTTCTATTCCACTAGGGATTATAGGTCAGTTTAAGTTGCTTATCTGATCTTGAGTTAACTTTGGTAGTTGGTATGTTTTGAGAAAATTATCCATTTCTTTTAGACTTTCCTATTTGGTTGAGTACTGGTTTTTAAAGTATGACCTTAGGATTCTCTGAATTTCCTTGGTGCCTCTTGTTAAGTCCCCCTTTGCATCTCTAATTTTGTTTTGTATCTTTTCTCTACACCTTTTAGTTAATTTGGCTCAGAGTTTGTCAATCTTACTGATTTTCTTCAAGAACTAACTTTTTATTTCATGGAATCTTTGTCATTTTTGTTGTGGTTGTTTCTATTTTATTAATTTCAGCCCTGAGTTTGAGTGTTTCAGCTTGCCATGTACTCTTTTTGGGTGTTATTCCTTCTTTTTGTTTTAGAGCCTTCAGGAGCTCTAAGTTACTAGTAGGAGATTTCTTAAACTGCTTCATGTTTGTGTATGTTATGTATGCATTTTCATTGAATTCTAGAAAGTCTTTAATTTCTTTTTAATTTCTGTCTTGACCCATTTTTCATTCTGTTGCTAATTGTTCAGTTTCTATGAATTTGTAAGCTTTCTATTTCTGCTGTTATTGATACCAGCATTAATCCATGGTGGTTAGCTTGGATGTAGGGAGTTATTTCAGATTTCTGGTATCTTTGTTTTCTTGAGACTTGCTTTGTGTCCAAGTATGTGGTCAGTTTTGGATAAAGTTCCATAAAGTTCTGAGAATGAGATGTGTTCTTCTGTGTTTGGGTGAAATGATCTGTAAATATTTGCCAGGTCCATTTTGTTTATGACATAATTTAGCTGCAGCTTTTCTCTGTTTAGTTTTTATCTGGTTGAGCTGTCTATTGGCAAGAATGGGGTACTGAAGTCATCCACTATTACTATGTGAGGGTCAGCATGTGTTTTAAGTTGTAGTAATGTTTCTTTTATAAACTTAGTGCCATTGTGCTTTGTTCATAGATGTTTAGAATTGCAATAACCACTTGGCTGAATTTTTCCTTTGAGTATATTGTATGCAGTATTGAATAGTGATGGGTATGTAATGTTCTTCCCTATCTCTTCTGATTTATTTTGGTTTGAAGTTTATTTTGTCAGATACTAAAATGACTATACAGGCTTGTTTCTTGGGTTCATTTTCTTGGAATAGTTTTTCTCTTTTACCCTGAGGTAATTTCTATCCTTGATGTTAAAATATTCTTCTTGAATGCAGCAGAAGGATGGATCCTGTGTTCAAATCAAATCTGTTAGTCTGTGTCCTTTTATTGGAGAATTGATACCATTGATTTTGAGAGTTATCAGTGAAGTGGTGTTTGTTGACTACTTTTATTTTGTTTTGGCAGTGTTTTTTTGTTTGTCTGGTTTTTGCTTTTCTTTTTTTCCCCATTCTTGATTTGCTGGTCTGGGATTACTTTTTCTTTATGTTTTCTTGGGTTTTGTTAACATCGTCAGGTTATAGTTTTTCTTCTACCATCTTCTATAGGTACTATTTAAATTTGGTTTTTATCATGGAATGTCTCATTTTTCTCCAGCTCTTATGATTGAAAGGTATTTTTCTGGTATAGTAGTCTGGGCTGGCATATTTGTTCTGTTGGCATTTGTAGAACATCAGTTCAGGCCCATTCTGTCTTTTAGAGTCTACATGGATAAGTCAGGTGTTATGCTACTATGTCTACCTTTATATGTTACTTGGTCTTTTCCCCTTGCAGATTATAATAGTTTTTATTTGTTATTTAGAGGTTTTATTATTGTGTTATGTGGGGAACTTCTTTTCTAGTACAGTCTATTTATTCTGTATGCTTTTTGTACCTTCACAGGCATCTCCTTCTACATGTTAGGAAAATATTCTTCTGTGATTTTCTTGATACTTTCTGCGCCTTGGACCTGGTTCTTCACCCTCTATTTCCTACTAGTCATAGATTTGATATTTTCATAGTGTCCCAGATGTTCTGTGTTGTTTTGTGCCTGATTTTTTTTAGACTTAGCATTTTGTTTGTCCAAGTTATCTATTTCTTCTATCTTACCTTCAGTGCCTGAGATTCTGTCCTCCATCTCTTGTGCTCTGTTGGTGAGACTTGTATCTGAGGTTCCTGTTCAAGTTCCTAATTTTTTTGTTTCCTGTTTTCCCTTGGGTTATGTTTTCTTTATTCATTCAGGTTCTATTTTCATGTCTAGAACTGTTTTCTTCATTTAATTCCACTACTTGTTTGTATTTTCATAGATTTCATCAATAGATTTATTCACATATTCTTTAAGGTCCTTGAGCCTATCTAATTACTATTTTGAAATTCTTGTCTTGTGCTTCAGCCATATTGCATTTCTCAGGGCCTGCTGTCATAAGGTTGATGGGCTCTAATGGAAACATATTGTACTGGCTGTTGCTGATTTTGTTTTACCCTGGTGCCTAGGCATCTGGTTTTGGAATGGTTGTAACTCTAGGTGCTGTTCTCTGGTCTTGTGTTTGTTGGATATGTGTTCTGTATGTTGTTTTCTGTTGCCCTTTTTGGATCTTAAGAGAATATGGTGGCTATGAGTTGCTTGGTAGGGAATGCTTCTGAGGTCATGCCGGGTGTGGCCACTGGGGATCTTGGGTAGAAGTTATTTTTAGGTATTTGGAGCTAATACTAAAGAATGAGGATGGGGGTGTTGCTAGAGATTGCATAGGAGGGAGAAGAGCTGGATGTGCCACCAGGATTTGTGTAGACTGCAGCAGGAATCTTAAAAAGTTCTTATTAATAAAATCAAACCTGAGGCCAGTTATTGGGGTGAATGCTGGAAGATCAGAGAGACCGAACAAGCCACAGCTTCCTCACCTGGCCAATTCCTCAGCTGGTATTGTTTCCTCAGACTGGAAGCCTCTGTGTCCTCATATCCGAATGGCTCTCAGCTGAACTGTGCTGCTAGAAGCCTAAAAGCTTAACCAGCCAAATGCTTAACCAGGTCAAATGCTTCTAGTTTCTGGTCTCCACGCCTTATGTATCTTTCTGTTTTTGCCATCACTCCCTGGGATTAAAGGCTCACTTTCTAGGATTAAAGGTGTGTCACCAAGCCTGGCCGTTTCCAATGTGGCCTTGAACTCACAGAGATCCGGAGGGATTTCTGTCTCTGGAATGCTAGGATTAAAGGTGTGAGTGCCACCATTTTCTAGCCTTTGTATCTAGTGGCTGTCTGCTCTCTGACCCCAGATAAATTTATTAGGGTGCACAATATTTTGGGGAACACAATACCACCACAGTAGAGACCCTGGGAATGGGGGCACAGAGGAATGTGAGACCATAGCAGGTGGTCTGATACAAAACTGGGGCTACGACTGGGGGATTGGAATAGGAGGACAAGAAGGAACGTGAAGATTGGTTTTCCAGGATGTGCTTCATTATGGTCAAGCTTTCCAGTTGATTTCCCAATGATAGACCAACTTGAATTTTCTGGTATTTATTTTACTAGTCTTGAACTTTAAAGCTTGTCAAATGATTTCATCTGCTACTCCTTTTCATATTAAATTATATATGTATATATATATGTGTGTATATATATATATATATATATATATATGTAAAAAACTGGGTTTCCTAACTGAAAGTATAAATTTTCTAAGCATTTTTTAAAAGCTGCTCTTAAGTCAAGCAAAATGAAAGGTGACAATAATCCTTAATGTTTTGAAGAGTGGTAGTGATTGAAATGGTCCATTTACATACATGATGATCCTTTTTTTTTTAAGATTTATTTATTTATTATGTATACAGCATGTATGACTGCAGGCCAGAAGAGGGCACCAGATCTCATTAGAGATGGATGTGAGCCACCATGTGGTTGCTGGGAATTGAACTCAGGACCTCTGGAAGAGCAGTCAGTGCTCTTAACCTCTGAGCCATCTTTCCAGCCCCAATCCTACTTCTTTTAGAAATGAAAAATTACACGGAGAGATGAGATGTGTAAAGCATCTTGCTCCCAACTGACTTCATAACCTAGTGGAATAAACTAATCCATTTACTACAGTGAGTAATCACATTTTCCGTAAGGATTGTGTAGTCATATCAGAAGAATACTTAAAAATCCGTAGCAGATTGTATGATCCACCACATCCAGCTTGTTTGTCCATTTGATAGTTTTAATTCTAATCTTAGTCTTCAGCATCAACCTAAAGCTAAACATTAATTATGAGATCTGAGTTCCAACTCCATAAAATCTTGGATTGATATTTTATTCTCCCTCCTCCCCGCTCCTTCCTTCCATCCTTCCCTCCCTCCTTCATTCTCTTTTGCAATAGGGTCTCCTGCTTTCTAGACTTACCTAGAACTAGCCTAGATGAAAGGATGAGCTTGAACGTTGAACTTCCAATCCTCCTGTCTCTACTTACCAAGTGCTGTATTTACAGGCTTGTGCCACCACATCCAGGCCTTAATGCACACTAGGCATTCTCTCTACGAAGTGAGAATGTAGCCCATTTATTGAAGTGCTTTTAGCTTTATTTATTTATTTATTTATTTATTTATTTATTTATTTATTTATTTATTTATTTATTTGAGGATTCTCTAGATAGTCTTCAGTCACCTTCCAACTTTGAGAATCTTTGTTTTTGAGGTACTTAGAGTAAGTCCTCATAACTGAGAACACTTTTCCTGCCACACAGCCTTCAGATGCTGCAGTGTTTTAGAAAAGCTCACTGAATCCATAAACTGATTATTTTCCCCTTAAGTTTTAGGTTTCACATTACTCGATCTGCACAATGACACACATTTGAGTTCCCCGGTTTAAGCATTATCTCCGCGGACGCACGTGTTTTCTCATATGAGCAACTGGCACCACCCACAATGTTTATCTTCCTTGAACACCACATCTTCTGTTTTCCACAGTAAATTGATTTACATATTTATCGGGATGCTTTTCCCTTCCTCTTCACATTTAGTTTCAATTCCTCTTGATGAGTTTAGCTAGCCTCCAGGCAAATGCAGCCTCCAAAGGGAAAACAGCACTTGAGTTTGACAGAGCTTAGAAAATAAGATGAAAACAGGGAAGGCTTTCTAACAAAATGAAAGCAGCAGAGAAGGAAACATAACTATGGGGATAGGGAATATTATACAGACAACTATGGGACTAAAAGGAAAACCAAAAAACAAGGAGAGTTGGGTGGAAATGGTGAGTATGAGCCACAAAGATAGACTTGAATTTTAAGCTGGGGAATTGGGTGATTATAGGTGAAGAGGTAACACAAGTTCACATACACAGGAATTCCATAAAAATACAAAACTGGAAGCCATCATATACACACAACAGCCCGGTGTGGTCAGATGAAGAGGAAAACCAAACAAACATCCTGATTCAACATTATGTATTGTGCGATAAAGGACCTCTAAAGACGCTACTGAGAGTTTGTTTTGTGTTGGCCATTTGCTGCTGGGCACAGCCCTACCTTTAAGAGTGGTTTCTTTCCCCAGTGAGACTCTCCCTGAAGAAAGTTGTTTTTTTTTTTTTTTTTTTTTTTTTTTTTTTTTTTTAATTTGCTAGTTGTTATCAATTGGAGATAGCTTCTGGGTTAGGGGTGGGGGTTTGTGTCCACTTCTGTCAGCTCTGGGACCCCATCTGGTTCAGACCCATGCAGGCCTGTGCATGCCGCCTCAGTCTCTGAAGTTCCTATGTGCATAGGTTCTGCCAGGTTTAGAAGGCCTTGTTTCCTTGGTATCCTGCATTCCCTCTGGCACTTAGGCTCTTTCCCCTTTCTCTGTAGAGTTCTCTAAGGCCTGAGGGGAGGGACTTGATGGAGACATCCCATTTAGGGATGAGTGTTCCAAGGTCTCTCTACATATTATCTGGCTGTGGTCTCTGTATTTGTTCTCATCCACTGCAGGAGGAAGATTCTCTGATTGCTGAGCAAGGCACTGATCTGTGGGTAGAGCAGAATGTCATTAGGAGTCACTTAATTGCTACTTAAAAAACAAACAAACAGGGGTTGGGGATTTAGCTCAGTGGTAGAGCGCTTGCCTAGCAAGCGCAAGGCCCTGGGTTCGGTCCTCAGCCCTGGGGGAAAAAAAAAAAAAAAAAAAAAAAAACCCATCTGAAGTTGCTTGACCTGGTATTTTAGGGAGAATGCTATAAAAGTGGGATATTGGAGACAGTGAGTAATAGATGTAGATGTACTGCTTTGTATAAAACTCGGAACTGAATTTGTAGGTGAAACAAGTGAACATTTTAAGGGATGCTAAGGAAAAGGGATAAAAAGGAACTGCAATGATAAGATCCATTACCTTTTAGCTCTGAGGCAATGATACCGGTCACACACACGGTGGGAAAGTCATTGGAGGATAAAGGGTGGGTCTGTGGTACCTGGGGTAAAGTGAGGGTGCTCTGCTGATAACTTGGCCTGACAATTCAGGTAATGAGACAACTCATTAGGATCGAATTATCTGGAACCAGGGAACCCACTATGTCACAGGCTGAAGGATGTCATGTTGTTACGATTTAGTGAACAAGTGATAGAAGCCTAACGTGAAGTGGTTTAAACAATAAAGGACGTTTTTGTCTTTTCTTTTTTTTTTTTTTTTTGGTTTTCTTTTAATAATCCTGGTATAGCTCAGACTTTGTTAATTCCTGGCTCTTAAGGGAAAAACAACTGTGGTTTGTTTGAAACCAGAACTTTCTCTCGTCTCTCTACCTCCCTCTTGCCCATCTATGATCACGTCTCTTTCCTTGTTTGGCAGACAGACTTTATCCTCAGGCTAAAAATGGTGATTTCTGAGTGCTTTGGAGTCACACCACTTGAGACTTTTCTGAAGAAGCATGGAGAGACCCCAGTTAAGTGGAATCTGGGGAAGAGCTCTGATTGGTCTGGTTTGCGTCACAGATATATCTCTGAATCATTCCCTGTGGCCATGGGAAAGGGACAGGACAGTTAAAGATCTCTGTGAGTGGGGAGGTTGGTACATTATTAAAAGTAAAGGGAAAGAAAGGAAGTTAGTCTGAATACAGAGGAAAGAAACCATAGTTCAGAGATTACTCAACTTATACTTCACAGCTAAAAAAAATTACTTTTGTTTTGATTCATGTGTGTGTGTGTGTGTGTGTGTGTGAGAGAGAGAGAGAGAGAGAGAGAGAGAGAGAGAGAGAGAGAGAGAGACTTCTGATAATATTCTTCTGACCTCTTTATATGTGGTTTGTCACATACCCTCCCAAAATTAATGAATGAATTAAAATTCAATAAAAACTCATATATTTACAGCTAGGTAGCTGTGAAGGGCCCCAAAACAGCTTGACCACAAAGCAGCCATAACAGGCTTAGGGGCCTAGACACAGGTTCAGTGACGGCTTACTGACGGGCAACACCCAGGTCCAGGAAAAGCCTTAAACTGATACCACCCAGGGATCCACCCAGGGATAAGGAAGTACCTGACATTCCAAACATTCTAACCATTAGATAAGGTGGCCCTTGAGTCTAGCACACACCTACTTTTGTTTTACAGATACCCCCTAGACAAATTGTCAGCCAATCAGGATCCTGGACCCTGGAAATCCCCTCACCCCAACCTCTGCTATGATAAAAACCCCACCCCACCTGAGCTTAGGGCTCTCTGCTATCACCACTGTGTTGGGGAGACAGAGGGACCAAGCTCTGGAGCTTGAAATTGTTGGTCTCCATGGTGGTCTTTTGGGGGGTCCCCGATCTGGGCATAACAGTAGCCATGTTATATGTCAACACCAATAGCTGCTATACCAACCAGCAGGCCATATCATTAGTAATAATTAAAAGCAAAATAAAACCATATAGAATGACAAATAAAACATGTCAGCCGAGTGGAGGTAGTGCACGCCTTTAATCCCAGCACTAGGGACACAGAACCAGGTGGATCTCTGTGATTTTGAGGCCAACCTGGTCTACAGAGCAAGATCCAGGACAGGCACCAAAACTACACAGAGAAACCCCATCTCAAAAAACCAAAAACCAAAAAAACAAGCAACATGTTAAATGAGTGGGTGGGTACCAGTTGCATCTTACACATCTGTATCTCTAAACCATATAAAGGCATTATATATATAAAGACATGTCAATGTATTAAGGCAGAAGCTCCTGAATGAGCAAAGAAAAAGCCCCATAGCTTCAGGAAGTGAACTGGTTAGAATAGCACACTGGAACAGGATGAGACCCACATCACAGAAACAGGACACTGTGAGCCTGCTAAGACTGGTCAGGTTTAGAAAGCTAATGCTATTGTAAGTCAGGCTCATCTATAACAAAACCATGAAATGAATAGAGAAAGCGGAAGTCTTGGAGAAGATGGAGAGCAGCCAGGAGCAGACTAGGAAGAGAGAAAAGGCAGAGAAGTCCACGTGGTATTGTTGCACTCCCCTGCTGCTCACTGTATTCAATGAAAGAATCAGCTAAATCAGAAGACGCAGCATGGTAATCCTCCAGATTTTAAGGGCCAGAGAGGCTGTTTAAGTTCATCTCATGGGGAACTGAGATGCTGTTCATTATATAAGCACAGCTCTAAAGGCATGTGGATGCTCAATAACTATTAACTAGAAATAGACTAGTGTGTGAGCTAGTACTACCTTGAGTTAACTCAGTGCTCTGAGATAAAGGATAATTTTTGCCAATATCAATGACTTGTTATACTGAAACACGAACATAATAGACTACCCACATAGAAAAAAATAAGCATTTTCTATATTTCTGGTTGTTTCAAACATGTAGTATCGGTCCCTGGATTATCCACCTCCACCCCCCCTTTATTTTTTTTTTGGTTTTTTGAGACAGGGTTTCTCTGTGTAATTTGGGTGCCTGTCCTGGATCTTGATCTGTAGACCAGCCTGGCCTCGAACTCACAGAGATCTGCCTCCCAAGTGCTGGGATTAAAGGCATGTGCTACCACTGCCCAGATGGATTATCCCTTTTTTTAAATAGGTGAATTAAATTAAATATGATTTATTCAGACATGTTTGAGTTTAGATAATACGATATATAAAGATCAGATGCCCTGAGTTCTGAACAACTGAAATAAAAGTCAAAAGTGTAATACACTGAAGTGAAGAAGACAATCTTTATTAGTCATGGTGCTGCTATAGGTGGTAGCCTATGTCTATGGAAAGATGGTGTGTTTAGCATCGGACCAGAGAATCCAATGGACTCAGCCATGTACAGCCTCATCTTGAGCTTGGCCTTCGTGTTTACAGTCAGAACACATGTGTGCAAAGCTGAGTATAACATCTTTAAAAAAAAATAAATCAATTAATTATGTGTGTTTACTATATGTTTTTGTTCCTGCGTAAGAGTGTGAATGCATGCATGTATGTGTGTACGTGTGTGTGTGTGCGCGTATGTGTGCATGTAGAGACCATAGATTGACTTCTAATGTCTTCATAAATTGTTTTCCACATTATGTTTCAAGAGAGGGCCCTAGACTGAACGTGGAACACATGGATTGTCTAGCCTTCCTGGACATTAAGCTTCTGAGACCCCGCATCTGCCTCTCCAGTATTGGTATTATAGATATGTCAATCTTCCTTCTTTTTACATGGGTTTGGGGGATATTAAGTCTGGATCTCATGCTTGTCCTATAGATTCTTTACCTACTGAAACGGAACGGGCCATTATTCCAACCCCTAGAAGTGCATCTTTATTGCAAGTACTCAATCCCAAAGCAACAGAAAACATGTGGCCAGACTCTCCAGTTGGAGACATTATTAGAATGTCTAAAGTCAGTTAGAAGTAAAATGTTAATAGGCTTGGTTATTGCCACCCTGGAGTCTCCACCATTTGAAAGAAACTCCCCTCACCTTCTCATAAATAAATTATCTTTATTTAGTTGGCTTTGGTCATACATGGAAAAAAAAGAGTTCAGTCTATCATGTATTTAGAAATGGACAATTGAGAGACTATGTCATACCATTGTCATACTGATTTTTTTCCAAAGATAATCTGAAGGTAAAAGTTCAACAAAAATTTGAGCATTTTTTTCCAAATTTCAGATACACATAATTTCCTGTAGGTAGACAGACGCCAAACAAATTATTTCTATAAAAGACAAAAATGGAGAGGATGAGAGAGATGATAGACCGAAGTGGCTGGCAGAAAGGAAGTACTTTTGCCAGATAGACAGGAGAAAGCTAATTTTAGAGACAATGGAAAAAGTCAAACCCAAACACATCACATTTGGGACTGATGTGCCTCAGTGCTGAAGAAGGTAATAGTGTTAGATTCTGCTAAACTCCTGCATGAAGGAACTGGTGCATAAATCCAAACCGAGATCACACTGAATATAGAATATACAGATGCATTGAAGACATGGACTCAGTCCTCAAATTTCCCCTTGGGAAAGTTAATTTACATAAGAGATCATATTGTAAGTCAGCCTTTTCTCAGAAAGTGCAGAGCTATCCTTTCCTCAAAGGCCAGGACTCTCTGAGTGGTAATGGGAAACAATTTGCACACCAGCAGAGGTAATATTTCAGTACAATCTGGTGTTCATGCAGTCATACATGGCCAGCAACTAGATTGCCTTTCCTCCTTGACATTTTTAGACTCAGAAAATCTTAGTGCTGCTTTCATGTAACAGGCTCTGTCCTTTTTATAACTTGTGAAAAATGTGAAGATGGTGAGATCCCAGTGGAAGGAGATTCAGCGTCGACGGTATAACCCATGATGTGGAGTTTCCCTTTCAGACATTGTTGGGTGTCATTAAGAAGTGAGCCTGTCTACTGGTATCACACTGACCCTGACAGCTTAAGTTTTAGTTCCCCTCCAGTGAACACAAATATAAATGTCAAATTCATGGGAAGGAAAAATGGAAATGTTCTAAGTTGTCGCATACATGAATTAAAATCTAAATTAAAATTCTGCAGAAATAAGAGTTGCATGTAGAGAAAATTTTTCTTGGTAATGATTAAACTGTAAGTAATTGCTACATTCCAGCAGAATAATGTAGGTATAATCTGCTTCCCAGAAATTATCTGGTATTTATTACAGAGGAAAAACCACTAGAATGCATTTAAACTTTTAAAAGAACCAGCGGGAAAGGATTAAAAGTCATTTTATAAAAGACAATATGATTCTCAGTTGCATTTTGTTTTGCTGATGAATTCAGGCTTCTAGTTCTTTGGTATGACTCATGGTCTTTATTTTCAAACATGCTCTTTTTAGACAGATAGAATGCAAAGAATTTTTTTCTGAGCTAGCTCTTCCCAATAGTTACCTTGAAACTGAGAACAATTATGTCTGCAGAGAACCTGCATCTTCAATGTGTCTAGACTTACAGGTGTGTGCAATCCAAGGCCCAGGGCTGCTTGTAGCTGAGGAGAGCTATGCATGCAGCCCAACACAAAATTATAAAACATTATGAGGGCTTTGCATTTTTTTTTTTGTAACTTAATGGCACAGTTCTTGAGTTTGAGCTCTGTAGATGACTGTGTTGCAATGATAAAAGGTGAAGATGTTTAGCACTCAGACTTCAGTCTTGAAAGCCTGAGAGAGTCTTTGTTTTAGAAAGACTGAAATGGAAATTTGCCACATTTACGTGGTTTTTCAATTGCCAGGTGAGGCAATAGAATGAAAGAATACTGATTATTTTCCATTCTTGTTTTATTTGAACTCATTTAATTTTCTAAGGAAAGAAGACTCTGAAGGCCTAAAATAGAAGCCTAAAATAGTCAAGTGAATTATAAGCCCTTCATTGGTGTTCATTCACCCATCAAATATTTAATGATGAATTTTAATTATTTTTCTTCTTTCCTTTTTAAAAAATTAATGTGATAGTTTTATTCTTTGAGGATTTCCTCTCTTTGAAATGTATTTTAGCCATATCTACCCTGATGTTCTCCCCTGCCAGCTTCTTCCATGAATTCTTCTGCATGTCTTCCCAAGTTCATTCCTTTGTTTTCAAATGGCCCACAGAGTCCATTTAATGTTGTTCAAAGAGCATAGATATGGGACTATCCACTGGAGCATGAACAACCTACCCGGGGTCACACTTCTAATGGGAAACTGACTCTCCCTCCCCTGGCAGCCATCAGCTATCAATAGCTCCTCCTTGGGACCTTGTGAACCCTCCCCTATCCATGGTAGAATGTTGGTTGGCTTGATCTTATGCAAAGCTTACGTCGGAAACCATAGCCCTGTCATAACCATAAGACACCCTTTGAAGGCATCTTCTGTAATATGTGGCTCTTAGAATCTTTCCAGCCCTCTTCATTATGGTCCCTTACTCTTGGGAAACAGGGTTATTTAGAACTGAGCACTCCACAGACACTCATTCTCTGTGTTTGACCAGTTTTGAATTTCCATGTCATCTAGCACCCAGTGCACAGAGATGCTTCTCTGAAAGGACTGGAAGATGCACTAATTCATTGTATAGAGACTGTATTTAGCATAATAATCACAGTAGATTATCCCTTAGGGCCACATGATGATGGTGGGGTTTACAGTCCAGACTGTAATTCATTACAACATGAATTCTTTCCTGTGGAATGGGCCGTAAGTCCAATCAGAAAGTAGTTGCTTACTCCCATAACAATATGTCTCTCTTGCACCTATAGTCATATCTTGCCAGGCTGGTTGTTAAGAATTTTTAAAGCTATAAAGAGTTACAGAGTTAAAGGCCATAGTACAATGACTTTGCTGTTAATAAACTGACTTAGGAATATAGTTCAGACGTGTAGTTATAGTCAAGTTTCCCAATATTATTTCTTTTAGAATAAAATTCACATACAAATGTACACATTTCCCCTTACCAAATATAAGTATCTATCTATCTATCTATCTATCTATCTATCTATCTATCTATCTATCATCTATCTATCTATCTGAGATACGATCTTGCTTAAAGCTCCGGGCTGTCCTTAAGTGCATTATATATATCAAGTTGGCTTCAAACTCATGATCATTCTATCTGGGTCTCCAAATGCTTGGATTACAGACTTGTGATACCACATCCTGCACAAAGCCTGTTTTCAGAACCAGAGTTCTTACCATTGCAGTGTGAAAACACACAGAGCCTACTTTTACAGACAGAGGCTGTATGCATCTTGACACATAGTAGTTTGAAAGAAATACAGGATGGCATTTTCAGGCTAACCTCACTTCCCCTTTCCATTATCACACAACCAGTATCTCCTTGGGGAAGCTGAGAGTAGTCTTCATGCTCTCCCAAGCTTTTTTCTTAGGATCTACATTCCCTTTCCTCAGTATAGTATGAAGAACCTCTCCCCCTTTTTCCCATTCTTGCCATCTGTTCTATGAGATATGTACAGGTAGAAAACTCTGCCCTGCTCTGGAAAGCTCTGGCCTGAAAGCAATGCTAAGTAGAATGGACTTGATACAGTGCTAAGTGCCAGCAGAGAGAGAATGTCATTCCTTTGGTACATAACAGTTGGTACATAACCAAGGAAGATCATAGGAGAGAATCAGCATAAGTTGTGTTTTTAAAGCTAAATAGGATTTCATTAGGGGGATATATGGGAAAGCATTAAGCACAGGAGAGAAAATGAGCAGTGGGAAAAATCAGAAAGTAATGGTAGTTGAATTAAAGAAAAAAAGATGAATTAGAGACTATTGGTGAAATTATTAAGGCCACTCCATGTAGTTAAAAGGAAAGTTTACTAGTGGCGTAACTTACAAATGAAGGGATAGGTAGGTCGCAGGGTCTGGGGAAGGTGTATCGCAGTCCAGTGGTATTCTCTGGAGCTCTGCTTCATCAACCTCCACCATCCAGGGTCCAGGAACAGAGAGAGGTGACCCATGGGGATCTCAGGTCTTCAGGGTCCTCCCTTGACCCCGCCTTGTAGGCGTGACAGTTACTGAAGCCTCAATGGGGGTTGGAACTTCCAGATCAAAGCTGGAATGGCTACCCACTACATCTCCCCCTTTTTGTCTAAATAAGAAGGTTCTAATCTAATACAAGACTATATACAAAGGAATGGTTATCAAATATTGTCCAGGAATAATGAGGGATAATGACCTAGATAAGATGGTACTACAACCAATGCGAACAATATCAAGCAAGAAACACATACTAAAATCCAGAGAAGTCTAGAGCATAGGTAAATGGCATGTTACAAAGATCTTTCCAAAAGGTGTCCTATCCTAAAGAACCTGAATCTAATACTTAAAATGTTCTAAGATTATATA
The DNA here is from genome assembly GCA_902168405.1 of Peromyscus aztecus. NCBI lineage: Eukaryota > Metazoa > Chordata > Mammalia > Rodentia > Cricetidae > Peromyscus > Peromyscus aztecus. The sequence continues at coordinate 24 of CABHPQ010164532.1, read as the reverse complement.
TATATATATATATATATATATATA